>JAZDUH010000070.1:0-291790 GCA_036419115.1 Scarus forsteni
TATGAGACACAAGCCAACCACTTTTAAAATCCTTCATTATATTAAGCTTATATCTAAGCAAGTATAACCTGACAAGCCAGATGGACAGCTCCATATATCTGCCACAGAAATATTTCACTGGTCCATCTGGGTAGGAGCCCTTTAAATTTGTTTTCAGGGGCAGAACATTAAAAAAAAAAAACACAAGCTTGTGATTGGACAATCGTTTAGCTCGTCACATTCATCACAGACCAATCCACATCAAACAGGGTTGCCTCATATAATGAAGCAAAGTTTTCATTGAATTTGTCATTATTTTTTTCTTTTATATATACACTTTATTTTATTATTTTGTTTATATTGGCTGCTGATGCTGTTCAGTGATTTTTGAAGACTGGATGATGCTAAATGTGCCTGTTTGTTACTTGAAATGGCTGAATAAAGAATTGAACATAAAATGTAGCATACATAGCGGCTAACTTAGCCGCTAACAGCTAACAACAGTTAATGACTGTTAGCTGCTAACTTAGCTCCTAACAGCTAATGGCCTTATAAAATTGTCTTACACTAAATTGTAGCACACAGATGATTCATTTAACACTTCTATGTAACATGAACCTCGTCAAAGACAATCCCTACAAGTAAACTTCTGAGGAGGGCAGATTTAGCCAAGTTTTACTAAGTATCTATGAGGACAATAAGCTAATCGGCATGTCCATTCTCAATTTCCGGTTTTCAGCTTCCGGTTGTCGTCACGTCCGCATTCTGCAGCTCCCGCCTCTCTTCCCTGATTTGGCCGTTAAGATTTCAGCCGAGTGAATTTGTTGGACAACGGAGGCTGGCAAGACGGACCTGCAGGATTTCAGAATCAGGCAGGTCTGTCTGCTCTGCAAGGCTAGAGCAAGTAAGGCATTTGGGCAAACAAAGATTTAGTTTAGTTTAGCAGACTACATTTTCAAATAAACACCTCCATGACTGTAAAGAAGCAGAAGAAGAAAACTGTTCTTATATTTGTCTGCCCCCAACAAGAACAATTAAAAACTGATGGTCTGATATCACACACAGTTGATCTTTGTTAGCCTTCTCCATTAATCTTAACCTTTCATTAATTCATCTAAACTATCATTAAAGGTTTCTATATTAGATCTTAGTTTCCTGTTAACAAATGCAGCCATGTTTCTCCTTTTAATTCTAAGTCCACAGCGATAAACTCCATTAAATCAAAAATTACAGATGTTTAGTTTTCCACTGCTTTTAATTTTAGTTGCTGACTATATACAGCCACACCCCTGTGTTTATGACATATAAATTATAACCATTAATATGGAAATCATCTTCATTTGTCCATGTTTCAGAAACAGTCATCAACTTAAATTTGTTACCTCTGCCATAAGGTTATGTTTTTGAGAGAGTCTTTTTGTCTGTCTGTGAACAAAATAACTCAAAAAGTTATGGATGGATTTTGATGAAATTTTCAGGAAATGTTCAGCATGAGAAAAGGAGGATTCGATTCTATTTTGGTGTTGATCTGGATCAGAGTCTGGATCCACAATGACGAAAAATGTGATTTTCATGAATAACTACTGAACTAAAATAGATATCATTATGAATCCAGTTGCTAATGGTATGTTTTCATGGTCAATGAATCTAAATATTTACATGAAATAAAGGTAGGACTAATATTTATGGTGAAAATCACAATATGGGAGAGGACTGTGGCGCTGGCAGAGGTCTGCACTCTCTGAGTGCTTTTCTAGTTTTTTAATGCAGTTTAAACGGATGAATGAAAAGTTCTTGTTGAGATAAACTCATTGAGATGTTCATCAGCATAATGACAACAAGAGTCACTGATGTGACTGAAAACATGTTTCAGAGTCATAGATCCATGTTCTCTGTGTTCAGAGCTTTAAAAAGCCTGGCTCTTAATGTATCAGTCATTAAACAGAAGTCATTTATATCATTTTTCTGAGAGTGAAATTTTCCTCCACAAAACAGTTTTAAAAAGGAAAAAAGAAAGAAAAACAAGTTCAGGATCACTCGTTTAAATCAAATGTTGACAGTTCAGTGTGTAAAAGCATATTTAGCCACTGAAATAACCTTTTACTTTATAGCTTCCTGGTTGTTCTGCCGTCGTCGTCGTCGTCATCACCATCTGTTAATATCACATGTTAAAAATATCTGATGGAGGGCGGGGTGATAATAACAGCTCAGACCGGCTCTCAGCAGGTGAAGTCCCTGATCTGAAGGTGGAGATGGAAACTCCAGGAGCCGCGTGTCAATGTTTGATGTATGATGTAATTTTCCCTGGGGTGACGGGTAAAATCCCTGCACAGGTAATCACCTGTTTGGTGTGTTTTATTTCCGTCTGTGCACAAAGGAAAAGAGAACCAAATGTTCAGTGACAACGACAAACATCTGGACACGTCACACACTAAGTGATGGAAACAGGAACATTTATGGACACTGATGACTGAAGATTCACCTACAAAATGTCATTAATGATGAAATAAAAATGTTTTCTATAATAAATGAGAACATAAACACCAAACAGAAGGAGTCTCAGCTCTGATAGATGTGTCCTGTCTGCAGGAACCACCACGGTTCATCTGTTAATATCAGGGACTGTGATGATAGTGGAAGCTTTGATAACTACAATTATAAATATTTGTTCATTCCTTTAGCCCCATTTTATTATCATTTACAGCACAGATATATCAGTGTGACCTTGACAAATGATCATGAACGACCTGCTCCCCTCCATAAGCATCAACAGAGATGACATTTAACATAAATTATATTTTTAGACCAGTTAAACCATTTTAATGTCGAGATGCTGTTTTATTAATCAACACCAGTCCTCTCCAGTTTATGATCATTTCAGATTTTGATGTAAATCTTAAAGATCTCTGTCTGATTAAACCTCCATAATAAATATCTTCACATCCACAGAGACATGACGACCCTCTTAAGTCTTTAAATGTATACGTGTATATATGTGCAGTATAAATGAAGACAGATTGATAAAAAGCTGTTTTCATTAACAGACACACATGTACTAATGAAAACAGGATTAACCCTTTAACTACCAGCTCAACTGTTTGGCAGAGGTCATCAATAACTTCAGAAATATTTAATGTTTTTAAAAAACAGAACAAATCAAATGATTGTTTGACACTGTTAACATTTAAGGGAAGAGAAAACTGCAAACAAACCAAAGACCAGATATTTCCATGGTGTGGGATTTAAAGGCTTTGAAAGCTAACAGATGATCATGTCATGACAGAAGCATGCAAAATCATTCACAAAAGACAGAAATGCTCTTGATTAAAATAGCAAAAAAAATCACTTAAAATAGATGATATTGAGTTTGAAACACCAACAAAAATGTTTTTGATGAATAAGAGATTAAATATATGGTTTTTTTCTTTTTGAAATATCAGTTATTTTGGTTTGTTTGCACTTTATTTTGTGTCTTAAACATTTAAAGAAACATTTATTTTTATCACATTAAATATTCCTGGATTTATTGACCTCTGCCACACAGCTGAGCTGGAAGTTAAAGGGTTAAATCACCCTGACGCTCTGAGAGTGTTTACAGTCGTTTACTGACCTCTGCAGGTCAATAACACAACCTGCAGCCATCCATCTGAGCTGCTTATCTCTATGGGGGGAGTGTTAGAGCCTATGTCTGAACTGGTCACTAACCAATCACAGGGCCCCATAGAGAGACAACCGTTCATGCTCACACTCACACCGTGGTGGTTTGAGGACAATTCATAATCATGATAATAATAATAATAATGATAATGAACTTTATTTGCATAGCACCTTTCAAAACATTGGTTTACAAAGTGCTCTGAGCTCAGTGGCTCTAGTGACAGTGACACCATGAGGACCAAATAAAAAGTTAAAAACAAAACAATATAAAGAGACAATAATAAAATAGTAGAGATAATTAATGAGATAGAACAATAACACAATGTCCTTTAAAGTTTTCTATGAAAGATTAAAAGTATGACGCAAGATAAAACAATCTGAATTAAAAGTAAATAAAGACACCAGTCTGTTAAAATAACAAATAAGAAGTCAAGAAAAGATGAAGGAGCTAAAATGATGAGAGAAATACCATCAAATAGATGGCTAAGAAAGAGTGAAACATGAATAAAAGGAAAAACAGACTAACACACTGAGAATGAAAGAAGATAAAAGATAAAAAAATTTAGTGTCACACTAAACTTGAAGCTATGGTCTACGATTTGGAAGCTTGGTACATCTTAATAACACTGTTTATAAGGCTGTTATGGTCCTATGGTCCGATCTACACAATATAAAGACCAAAAAGAATGAAAAAATCCATTCAGTATATCCACTGCAAAGCGGCATAATAGTTGACCGAACAGCGGTTCGGATTGGCCCATGAGTCCATCCACTCCCCTGTCTCCCCAGCTCCGCACCATCCCGCCTCCTCCCCACTACCTCTCTCGTGTACCGGTGAGCTGCACAGCTACTGAAGCGTCATGGAGCCCTGTCACTTTAGTGCATTAATTAGATTAATTAATTACACCGCAAATTAATGCACTAAAAAAAATAATCACAGATTAATCATAGCACACAAACATTTTGATATTGTCCAGCTGGAGGACCGGTACATGGCAGTGGCACGTCACTTCACACATACGTCTCTAGCCAAACCAAACAAAGCCCAGGTGACAACAGGAATGGCATATTTGAAACTCTGCCTTAAATTATTTTTGAATGTATCTATATTTGTACTACATTCTTTAATAATGCGTCAGGCCTAACTGTTTTGCTGGATGTCCTCGACCTTTTTCTTATTTTGAATTTGATTTATGAAACACACTTAAAGTGTAATTTGAGTTGCCTTATTGAGCTTAGAATTTTCTGGACAAGTTGTCCTGACTTTGGTTTTATTTAGTCACCAATAAAAATGTGGATTTACAAATCTTCACTTCTTAGTGTATTCACTTGATTAATCATCCACTACAATTTTATTATATCCAAGAATTCAAATTCTTTAGGTGGGGACTTTAAGAAAATATGAGATTAAAATGCGATTAATTAGATTAATTACAAATCCTGTAATTAATTAGATTAATTTTTTTAATTAGCCTGACAGCACTAATATACATATACATATATATATACATATATATATATATATATATACATATATATATATATATATATATATATATATATATATATATATATATATATATATATATATATATATATATATATATATATATATATATATATATATATATATATATATATTAGGGCTGTCATTTTAGTGCATTAATTAGATTAATAAATTAAAATGCAAATTAATGCATTAAAAAAATTAATCGCAAGATTAATTAATCGCACGTCACTTCACACATGCGTCTCTAGTCAAACCAAACAAAGCCCAGGTGACAACAGGAATGGACTATTTAAGACTTAGTCTTATTTTATTTTTGAATTTATTTATCTATATTTGTACTTCATTCTTTAATAATGCATCAGGCCTAATTGTTTTGCTGGATGTCCTCGACCTTTTTCTTATTTTGAATTTGATTTATGAAACACACTTAAAGTGTAATTTGAGTTGCCTGATTGAGCTTAGAATTTTCTGGACAAGTTGCCCTGACTTTGGTTTTATTCAATCACCAATAAAAATTTAGATTTATAATCTTCACTTTTTAGTTTATTCATTTGATTAATCATATGCCACGATTTTGTGATGTCCTAGAATTAAAATTCTTTATGTGGGGACTTAAAGCAGATGTGAGATTAAAATGCGATTAATTAGATTAATTAATTACAAATCCTGTAATTAATTAGGTTATTTTTTTTAATCGCCTGACAGCACTATATATATATATGTATATATATATATATATATATATATATGTATATATATATATGTATATATATATGTATATATATGTATATATATATATATATATATATATATATATATATATATACATACATATATACATATATATGTTGTTAGGAGGCTAGACACATATATATATACTCAACAGACAAATTGGTTTTCTGATCGTAGACCCTAGCTTAAATGAACATGGTTTTGGTTTATGGAAACTGAAGAGGACTCACTCACGCAAGGGGAGAACATGCAAAGGTCCTGCCCAGCCTGGGGTCAAACCACAGACCATCATTCTGTGAGGCTCGAGCACTACCTGCTGCACTACTGTGCCGCCCATCATCGTGTTTGTCACTAAACTGAACTTTTGCAAAGACGAAGTTGAGTATCCAGGCCAGTCCAGCCCTGTCCAACCCGACCACGAAGCTAAGGAATAGCATTTATAGCTAACCTATTTTGATGCTATAAAACTCATCTTAAAGTGTGTATTTCCATCAGGCATATATCTGAAAGTGAGACTTTTTTGTAATTATTTAGAAACTCATAGTAATAACTTAATATTATCCTTTACATATAATCTGTTACCAACCAAAAACTGTTTTTGTTTTGGTCAAACTCACTATCATCTGTTTAAGGTTATTCTTGCCATTTATTTACAAACGTTTCTGCTTTTTCTGTTTTTCTGATTTTGTCCCAAATTTTGTGCATTTTTATGTCATCATGTAATCAACTGTTCAAATATCTGTTTTTTCCATTTGTTTGTAGTTTTCTCTGTTCTCTGAAGTGTTAACGGAATCAAACAAGGATTTGATTTTTCTGTTTTTTTAAACATTAAATATCCTTGATTTCATTGATGACCTCTACCAAACAGTTGAGCTGGTAGTTAAAGGGTCAATGTGACTCCTGAGCTGGTTGGACAATTTATTAAATTCATCAATATGTGTTATGGCCATGGATTTACACCAGTGTCACGACATTTAAGAGATCTTAAACTTTTAGATGTCTCGCTGCTGTGTGATGTTTCAAAGTCTCTTTCAGATAAACACTAGAGCACAGACAGAGAGGAGTAGTCCATGTAGAGGTTTGCTCAGTGGGATGATGGTGAGATGTTCAGGTGTCCAAACATTTATGGCCTCGTCTTTGTTGTAGCAGGAAACCACTGGAGCATCATCCACATCGGCTGTTTTGGTCAGAGTCATCTGCACTCAGTTCCATGGGTGCTAATTTTTTTAGTAGTGCCGTAACGTGTTTTGATGGTATAATACAAGTAACACTACCTAAAATCACATTTTCAGACAGTTTTAGCTGTTAAAGCTTCCACCCCCCTCCCCTCACAATGGTTTGGTCCAAACAAAACACAAATATCACTGTGTTAGAATTCTCTTTAAACATTTATTTACTTTACTTCTATTCCAGATTTATTTATTTATAAAGAAAGTAGTTAGAAATTGGACTAGGATGTTCACTTGAACTCATCCAGTTTCTGACTGTTAATTTCCAAAACTTATTTTCCTCCAATTAAAACACTTTTTACATTATTAACAAGTCAGGTGATTTTACACTGGATATTTAGTTTATAAGGTTTGTTAATTTTTGTAATGTATTCATATTTTGTTTGTTTTCTTTTTGACAGTTTAATAAAAGCATATGAAGAATAGTTTGGTTATTGATTAAAGTTTTTCTTCTAGTTTGAGCTCTCAGTTCTTGTAAAGCTGCTGTTGTAATAAGACTCATGTTAATGTTAATGGTGAGATAAAAAGTCTATTAGGTCACAAATGGTGTAGTTCACACCTTCAACTAATAAAACTCTTGAATTTCTGGTAGGGCTGAACGAATTGAGAAAATAAACTAATTGCGATTTTTTTCCACAATATTACAATTTACTCTTCAATTGTTTTAATGTTCCTCATCTTCTGTATTCTTAAACAAACATAAGCAGTAGATCTTTTTATAGTAAAACCAATATGACATTAAATTAATCTAAGGATAAAAGATTTGAGAAAAAGTGGAGAAGTGAAGAACAGAAGTGAAATAGGTGTGAAACTGTAAAAACTGGGTAAAAATGGTATGAAAGCGGAAAAAGGTTCATAAATAGGTGCAAAATAGGTATGAAACTGCGAAAAAATGGGGAAAAATTGGCAAAAAATCCAGAAGTGGCTTAGGAAAATTGATTATGGCAGCAAGATGAAGAATTAAACATGAAATTAAATTTCAAAAACCGTGTAAAAATTCCAAAATGGTTCTGACAGTAGCCATGAAATGATAAATGGGGGCAAAATAGGCATAAAGTTGTAAAGACGGGGTTAAAAAAAGGTAAAAATGATCCAAAAGTGGGAAGAAAGTGTATGAATAGAGGTAAAAAATAGGCATGAAATTGCAAGAAACTACATCACAATGCCAAAATGTTCAACACATTTTGGTCTAAAAATTTTGAACCTTCTGTGATTTGAAAATTGCAACAAGCCATATTGTGATTTAATCTAATTTGAAGTTAATTGTTCAGCCCTAATTGCTGGTTGAGCAAAAACAAACTGTAGACAGGTAGAATATGGACTAACAAGGAACAATGACTGACAGTTATTGTTTAATATAACTATGTATATATAAAACTGTTCATCATCCCTCAAAAATTGTCCTGTTCTAGTTTATTGATCACTCGATATTCGTTCAGCTCCTGATTAAAATGAGATCTGTTGAATTGTTTTGGAGATAAATCGGGGAATTCTGAACCCAAAGTGAAGATTATGATGAGCACTTAAATCCTTAAATACTCCCCACTCTGCAGTCTGAGATGATAAATGAGGAAAAATACACAATTTAATTGAAATAATTTATCTTTTATTGTCAAAAGTGAACGGACTCCATTTGCAGTCACTAAGGCAGGCTGGTTTTTAAAATAGAATAAATCATCTGAACTCTTTGTAGACAGCAGCGGTTAAAATAGAAAATACTCTTTAGAAAATATCCATCTGAGAGGAACTAAAGTCATTATGGACGTCAGGAGCAGATCAGTTCAAGTCACGTCAGCAGGATACGATAAAAAAGCTGGATCTACGGGACACAAACGTCTGATAAATCACCACAGAGTAAACACGTCTACAGCTCACGTCTGTTCAAAATTATCTTCATGGTTACAATAGCAAACATGAGTCGTTAACGGACACATTTATAGGGATGTAACACTAATAATTGACCTAAAATATTAATGTAGATGCTCGACTTCTCATCAGTACAAAAGTAAATAAATGTTTAAAATTCTGAAGTTTTTTTTTTCACTTTACTCTTTAAAAAAGAGTCAAACTGTGAATCAGACACTAAAGAGGGATTCCTCTTAACGCCCAAACGCTTCTGCTTCTTTAAAATTAAAACTCAGACTTCCTCTGATGACAGGAAGTGGTCCTTTCAGAATAAGAGCTCAGTAAAGTGTGGCAGGACGTTTGGAGGCAGCAGAGGTTTCATGATGGAAGACTCATCGGTCACTCGAGTCCATTCATCCAGGTTCAGTGCAAACGCAGGGAGGCGGCGGGCTAGTGGGACGGAGGCTCTGATTGGACGGCGGGCTGCAGGAAGTCCCTCAGCCCATATAAGGGTACTTCCAGTCTGTGAGGGGCACGTGGGTCTGCTTCACCACCTGAGGAGGCGTCCAGCGGAGGGGCGTAGTGTGGACCGCCCGGGCTTGTCGTTGGTGCCTGAAAGAGAGAGGAAGAGGAGGGTCAGCGTCTTCGTCAGCGTGGACTGAAGCGTTTTTTACACCACTGCCATGGCGCACAGAAACATCGCGGGGCGTGTGAAAAGACAGATCGACCATTTGTTTAAAAAACTAAAAGAAAAACCAAAATATCAAACTGAAACTTTAACCAAAGTTAAAGGATCGCTGATGCACCATGGGGATGTGATTTACGGCAAAAGAAATCCAATGTCCAAAAGTTCTATGATTTCTGATGTGTTATTTTTGGCAAACAAATAAAACAAAGGAGATCACAACTCCTGCTGCCTCTCTTAGGCTGGTTAAAGTATGTATGTATATATGTATATATGTATGTATATGTATATATATATATATATATATATATATATATATATATATATATATATATATATAGATAGATATCTATAGATATATATATATATAGATATATATATATACATATATATGTATATATATAGATATATATATATAGATATATATACATATACATATATTTGTGTGTTTGTTTATATATATATATATATATATATATATATATATATATATACACATACACATACACATATATATATATATATATATATATATATATATATATATACACACTCAACAAA
Organism: Scarus forsteni; assembly: GCA_036419115.1. Lineage (NCBI taxonomy): Eukaryota > Metazoa > Chordata > Actinopteri > Labriformes > Labridae > Scarus > Scarus forsteni. The sequence continues at coordinate 10,199 of JAZDUH010000070.1, forward strand.
AATATAAGCATAACACTTTTGTTGTTTTTGCTCCCATTTTTCATGAGATGGACTCAAAGATCTAAAATTCATTCCAGATAAACAATATTACCATTTCTCTCAAACGTTGTTCACAAATCTGTCTAAATGTGTGATAGTGAGCACTTCTGCTTTGCTGAGATAATCCATCCCACCTCACAGGTATGCCACATCAAGATGCTCATCAGACACCATGATTAGTGCACAGGTGTGCCTTAGACTGTCCACAATAAAAGGCCACTCTGAAATGTGCATTTTTTAACTTTATTGGGGGTCTGGGGACTCAGAACCAGTCAGTATCTGGTGTGACCAACATTTGCCTCATGCAGTGCAACACATCTTCTTTGCATAGAGTTTATCAGATCGTCAACTGTGGCCTGTGGAATGTTGGTCCACTCCTCTTCAATGGCTGTGCGAAGTTGCTGGATATTAGTGGGAACTGGTACACGCTGTCGTGATATCGCCCGGTCAAGCACATCCCAAACATGCTCAATGGGTGACATGTCCGGTGAGTATGCTGGCCATGCAAGAACTGGGACATTTTCAGCTTCCAAGAATTGTTTACAGATCCTTGCAGCATGGGGCCGTGCATTATCTTGCTGAAACATGAGGTGATGTTCATGGATGCATGGCATGATCTCAAACGATCTTGGAGGTGAACCTGCTGGATGTGGAGGTCCTGGGCTGGTGTGGTTACACGTGGTCCGCGGTTGTGAGGCCGGTTGGATGTACTGCCATATTCTCTGAAACGCCTTTGGAGACGGCTTATGGTGGAGAAATGAACATTCAATGCACGAGCAAAAGATCTGGTTGACATTCCTGCTGTCAGCATGCCAATTGCACGCTCCCTCAATGCTGGCGACATCTGTGGCATTTTGCTGTGAGACAAAACTGCACATTTCAGAGTGGCATTTTATTGTGGGCAGTATAAGGCACACCTGTGCACTAATCATGGTGTCTGATGAGCATCTTGATGTGGCACACCTGTGAGGTGGGATGGATTATCTCAGCAAAGCAGAAGTGCTCACTATCAAACATTTAGACAGATTTGTGAACAACATTTGAAAGAAATGGTAATATTGTTTATCTGGAATGAATTTTAGATCTTTGAGTCCATCTCATGAAAAATGGGAGCAAAAACAAAAAGTGTTTTATATATTTTTGTTGAGTGTATATATATATATATATATATATATATATATATATATATATATATATATATATATATATATGTGTGTGTGTGTATATATATATATATATATATATATATATATATATATATATATATATATATATATATATATATATATATATATATATATATATATATATATATATATATATATATATATATATATATATATATATATATATATATATGTATATATACACATATTTATATATATATGTTTATATTCATCCCCCAAAATCGAACTGAAATTAATTATAACAAAGAAAAAAAAAGTGGCTAAATCTAACAACCAATACTTCTAACTGGTTCAAAATTGAATAAAAAACAAACACTAAATATAAAAAATAAACAAATAGCTCCCAAAGACTCCACCTGACTGTGCTACAGTAATAGATGCTTAGCTCAGACACTGGGAGTCAATGGGAAGTGTTAGCCTGCCTTTTTACTGTGTGATGTCACATTGTCTTCTACAATCATCCTGTTATCTTCTTCTTCTTCCAAACTGTTTTTTTGTTTACCTACTTCTGAGGTGGTTTGTGCTGGAGATGTGATGTTCACGAATTAGACAAATCTTTTGAACAGCTTTTTTGGTAAACGATGAAAACCGTTCACAGCTCTGAGTGAGCTGTTCGCAAGCCATTCTTAAATTTGCAGGCAATTTGCAATTAACCAACACCAAGTAGTTTTTGCACCCTAATATAATATTTCTAGAGTCACTGTGATGGTCCATCACCTCACAGCAGTTGTAATGACTCCTCTGTCATGGTCTGAGGGTCTGTATCACCTTCACTGGCTCTAAGTAACATCAGTGTGGATTATAAAAACACTTCACACTAAAAAACTACACATTTTTACTGCTTTGGCTGCTTTACGCCACTTCTCCCTCTCAAAGTGAAAGCTCATCATTGGGAAAAGGAGAATGTAAAGCAGTTTTTGACTTTTTAAAACAGATTTAATGAACAGAATTTAGTTTAAATAAATGTGCTTTTATTTTCCTGATGGAAACAGGGACCTCTGGCTCACACTCCTGCACAGTAGGTGGCAGTAATGCTCCTCTGACGCTGGATACCACCCGCTGTTAAACAAAGGGGAAGAAAGCTAAATGTAGAGTTGTTATCATTGAGGAAGCAGTGAAAAATGTGAAGAAATGATTCTTTCACTCTCTGGCGTGAGCTGAAAGACGAGGAGGGATGTCCGACTGATGCTGTTTTAGTCCTGTTGTTGTTGGACTTGTAAGTTCATGATGATTTATTTAAACAGAAACATGATCAGACTGAACCTCATCAGTCCACATGGTTTATTTGTCTCTCTCCTGTCAGCTTCTCCTCCCTCTGTATGTCAACAAATGCAGGTTGGTGTATGACAGTGCAGTTACACTCAACGACCTCAGAGGGCACTAGAGAGCAGAAAGCTGGAATCTTACATAGTCCAGCTTCAAAGAAAGCGAAGGTTCACTCACAACTGGTGAGTTTTTACAGAGAGGAGGCGCTAGCAGGAGTGTGTGCGTAGTTTAAGCTGTGTGTGTAGATTCAGTGATTCAGTGCTGTTCCGTCATGCATGGGTCAGAGAATCGCTCTGTTCAGGGTCTGATGTGTGAACAGATCTGAATGTTTCTACAAGCCGCTCTTCTTACCTGAAGCTCTTGCGCCACCAAACGGCTGCTGGGCCACGATGGAGCCGGTGGATTTGTCGTTGACGTAGTAGTTCCCTGCAGCGTTTCTTAGAGCTTTAGCCGCCTCGTTGATCACACTCCTGCGACACACAAACACACACTGATGAAAACAAGTCCCAACTGGCCCCTCGATATCACCACATCAGTGTTTGTTCCAGAGTTTTAAACTCTGCACACCTGAAGCTCAGTCACTTCACAGAGCTGAAGACAGGAAGCTTAGAGTTGAGTACAGGCTGATGGGATTTGTAGACGCAGAGCTGTTCACACACTTGACTGACAGACTGACACTTCATTAGGGATGCACGGTTTGGGATTTCTGCCAATATCTGATATTTCCAAACTCACTGTCACTCATATGTAGACAGATATTTAATAAAAAATCATGACCTTATGGCCCTTTTCCACTCACACGCCTTGGCCCTACTCTACTCGTCCCTACTCAATCTGCAGTGTGTTTCCACTGGCCTGGTACCTCCTAAAACAAGCTAGTTTTAGTACCTACTCCGCTCTGGTTCCAAGCGAGCTGAGTCCATACTAAAAGATGACGTTACCGACTGCCGGCTACTGATTGGTCAGACAATGTCCCGACTACCTAGCATGTTAGAGGTAGCTATCGTTAGCTTACCCTCATAGGTCTTTTCTTTGCAGCTGGATTGCTCTCGTCCTCGGCTTCATTCTGTTGTATAGCTTCCAAAACTCTCCTGTGCTTCTCAAGGGGTATTTCTTCTTACCACCTGCAGCCTTCTTCTGCTTTCCTTTTTTACTCGGTTTGTGACAAAAAGACACAGATTGTTGTGTCGCGCTCAAAATGACGTGACAATGCTGACTCAAGTCATTACACTCTTATTTTTATTCTATTTCCGATATAAGATGGGTCATAACTAGGGCTGTCACCTTAGTGCATTAATTAGATTAATTAATTACACCACAACTTAATGCGTTATAAAAATTAATCACAGATTAATCATCGCACACAAACATTTTGATATTGTCCAGCTGGAGGACCCGTACATGGCAGTGGCACATGTCACTTCACACATGCGTCTCTAGTCAAACCAAACAAAGCCCAGGTGACAACAGGAATGGCATATTTAAGACTTAGTCTGATTTTATTTTTGAATTTATTTACATATATATATTTGTACTACATTCTTTAATAATCCATCAGGCCTAATTGTTTTGCTGGATGTCCTCGACCTTTTTCTTATTTTGAATTTGATTTATGAAACACACTTAAAGTGTAATTTGAGTTGCCTGATTGAGCTTAGAATTTTCTGGACAAGTTGCCCTGACTTTGGTTTTATTTAGTCACCAATAAAAATGTGGAAAATCTTCACTTCTTAGTGTATTCATTTGATTAGTCCTGCACTACAATTTTATAATATCCTAGAATTCAAATTCTTTATTTGGGAACTTTAAGCAGATATAGGATTAAAATGTGATTAATTAGATTAATTAATTACAAATCTGGTAATTAATTGGATTAATTTTTTTATTCGTCTGACAGCACTAGTCAAAACGTTATGAAATGCGCAGTTTTTTTTTTCAAACAGTCAAATGAAGAGAAAAGTTGGACACTGACTGATGGTTTTGGCACCATCTCTGGGACACATCTGTGTTTTCAGACTGGGTCCTTGCTGCATCACCTCTCCTCTAGTTTATCCTAAGCTGCAGATAACATGAGAGCATAGATCAGGACTTAGAGCTGGGACCTTGTCCTGAAGTGAGTGCAGGAGGCAAAGATGTCTTACTGGTCCTTGGCGAACACGGCTCCAGTGAGGCGTCTGGCGGCGTTGTGTCGATCAGCTGCAGCACCTCTTTGTAACTCTTCTCAGGGTAAACATAGACGGACAGGATGGGCCCGAAGATCTCCTGCACAAAACAAACATCCATCATTACTTCAACCACCAGCCTCTATTGGAGGGCTGCAGAGGTCTGGGCGTTTTCTAATCTGTAAACTTTCCATGAGAATTAACATGAATCTACAGAAACCAACATGGAATTAACAAAATTAAAGGCTGGACCTTAACAAGGATTTTATATATATTCTGAAAAAGATATTTCAGTATCACCATGACTAAAAAAACTATATTTCATGTGAGTAAACTTGAGAATGTCTCTGCTATTCCTGCATCACATGTCTGTGTTACATGCTCTGTCTTTCCTCCATCATGGGCACATTTCTAAACACCAGGGCTGTAGTCGAAAAGTCCTTTTTGCTCAGGAAGGTTCCTAACAGAGTGAAATGATCCAGAAGTTGTTCGTGATTAGAGCTGTTTGAATAGTCGAAATGCTTAGGAAAGGTGGCTCAATGCTTTCTTTATTAGCTCCTTCAGCATAGGATACACCGGACCATCCTTTATGAAAGGAGAGGAGATTATTCTGTCCCACAATTCTTTGCGGCAACAGCTTTTAGAAACAGCGCATTATTTGACTGCTTCTGAATTGAACCGAATAATAACAACAAATCCCTCAGACCATGTGAGTTCCCACTGCTGTTCATCCTTTCTAAAGTTTACCAAAACCTGCCTTAACTTTCCAGTAGTCTGATTTTCTGAAGAGAGCAGGATATGAGACAGCCCTGGACTATTGAGGCCACACATCAGAGCTTGTGGACAGAGAGGGAAGCTGTAAAAGATTGTTTAATAAAATAACCACAGCCCCGTTTACATGTGAAAACGACGAGCGTTCACACTGATGCACAAGAGCGACTGAAAACACTGTAGTGTGCATGCCAGGCCAGTAGGTGGTGATGTAGGTTTGTAGAGAAAGAGCAGTGTTACAGCATGTGTTCCAGTGAAGACAAACTTTCAACAAAAATAGAGAGTGGATGCAAGAAGACACAGAAGTTCCTTGTCTGGATAAAAAACATCTTTCTGGATAACAAACCGAGCTCGGGAAGCAGCTCACATGTTTCTTAGCCGTTTGCAATAGCTGCTGCTGCTGTTCCTAGATGTTCACGCAACTTTTATCTGAATGAGTTCTGCACAAAAAACATGAAAACATTTCCAAAGCTTTCACTCTGGACCCTGGTTTCAGAAGTTTCTGGATTCAAATATTAGAATATTTCCAAAATTCCAAAGCTAAACTTCCAATAAAAGTTTCTGGACATTTTCTGCCCCTGTGTAACCACAAACAGGAGGAGCAGCAGATCTCAGGCTCTTCTACATCAGCTTCATTTGAGCCCGGCAGTACAGAAGCTTTAACTGGGACAATTATCAGGATTTAGACTAAAATATGTAAGAACACGTGTATTTAAAATTATTAAGCCTGCAAGAGATGAGGAAACATGCAGCGTGCAGCAACACTGTTAAATAATATTAACTAGGGGTGTCAACATCTTTTTCCTCTCACAGGTTACTTTGGCTTCTTTTTGAGTTACTTTCTCCCACCAAATTCAGATTACTTTACTATGAGACATATTAAATTCAGACGTGGCTCCTGCTGTGAAAGAGGGAAGCAGTTTGCACTTTTAGTTTTAAAAAATATTGTACAATAGTGAGCAAAATTTAAAGCAATGAATTAAAAAAGTTAAACCTTTTTTCAGCTTTCACTTTTTTCATTTTCTTGTCTGTCATAATTATAAATGGTTTTATTTTCAGCTCGTCTTAAGTAAGTCATAAGTAGGCCTAAGCCTTAAAATGGTGAGATAGATTACCTACTTTTTAAGTTCGCTGAGTAAAGGTTTTTGTCTGATAACTACTGTAATGTCTTTGATTTAATGGAATAAGGAGGTATTGTAAAGGAGACAGCGCCCTCTAGTGGTTATAAAGCGCAACTGTGTCAGAAAAAGATCATTAATGTCTGATGTGTAACTGTGTACACGTTGGTTAGTGGACTTGTGTAAGCGGTTTGTAAAAGTTCTACACGTTCACATCTCTAGTATTAACATACAGTATTTATGATGATAATAAGCCTGTATTTTGACATGCGGATAAAAACATGTTTGGTTAAGGAGCAGAAAGTCAAGAAAGATTTCTCCACTAAACTGGCACAAAGACAGTCAGAGGTAGCTCATGGTCTGATATCTCCTCATCTAAACACTCCAAAAGGTGTAAAAACAGAACAGGTAATCCTCCAAACTCTGCCTGATGACATCAAAAATAAAACAAATTCAGACAGGGCGCTGACAGCATGCATAAAAGAGCTGCGTTAAATAGTGCTGAGATAAGGCCCATCTTGGATTTTGTCTGACCCTTTAAATCGCACACCTCGTTCATGATGGCGTCCTGTGGGTCCGTGGTCTCCACGATGGTCGGCTCCACAAAGTAACCTTTACTGTTGTCGCAGTTCCCTCCAGCAACCACACTCAGGTTCGGAGAGGACTTGGCGTGGTCGAGCCACTTCTTATTCCGAGCAAACGACTGGAAACCAGAGAGAAAGCGCAGTTTAGAATAAAAAACACCAAGAGCTCAGATTAAAGATACTAAATTAAATTAATTTAAGGTACTAAAGCAGAAGCCTCACCTTGTCATCAATCACAGCTGAGAAAAAGGTGCTGAAGTCCTCCACAGGCTGAAGGAGAACACATTCAACACTTTAAAACCAGATATTCTCCCTGCACACTTTCCAATTCAAACCTGAGACTTCTTTGTCTTTTTAAAACCAAAACCATAAAATAAAGACACTTTTGCAGCATGAAGAGTCAAAACTTTTTACATTAAGTTGGAAATCTACAGCTTTGACTCCAAAGTTTAAAGTTTTAACAAAAGTCTTGAAAGTTGCCACAAACTGAAATCCAGTTATGTTGCACACATTGGTCTATTTTAGACAATGAGCAGGAGCCTGGTTATAATTTTTTGATCAAACAAAGCAAGAAATGGTCCAAATCTGGAGCCCACGACTTCTCTAACTGAAGCTGTGGTGATGATGGATAATTCAGTCACTAACTTTAACCTGTTCAGCCCCTTTTTTAAGCCTTCTGATAGAAAATGACATACTGATCTCTGCAACCACAGGGTCTATTTGAATAATTCAGTGTCATAATAAAAGTAACACTTGAATTATCAGTATATGTGTTACTGGGACAGAGTAAATGAAGATAGAAGTCAGAATAGTTTGAACATTTCATCCTCGCCTAAAATAAACAAGTTTTTATAGTGAATATCTCTTTGGAATGATGCAGCTGCAGATTTAGAACTCTTTGAATGAATGTGAAAATATGTGAACATTACTTCTGCCAAGTTTGAGTCTGATAAAGTGATGCAGAGCAAAGTTAGAGAGGTTTTACTACAGAGTGGTCAGGCCCAATCTTGGCACAGTTTGGCTCCATTAGTCCCATTTGACATTTCTGATATACCAAACTTAAAATTTCACTTTTATGTCACTTTTGGTGTTTATTACACCCAATTACAACAGTTTATATCTTCTTCTGCTTATCTGTGGCAGGTTTTGAAAAAAATTCTAAAAAATAAATACATAAATAAATTTTTTTTTCTGTTTCTTTTTGTTAAAAATCAAGCAGAACTCCAAACATTTTCCCATTCAAATGAATGAACACAAGTTTGAATCAAAGTGAAACAGATTTGGATATTTGATGATTCTTTTGCTTTGTGTTGACGTTGCATTTGGTGTGTGTAAAAATGGCTTAAAATGTTTATGTAGCTGAAAATTTCCTGTTTAATTTGATGTGCAGCATGACTATATTTCTCAGTGCTGGGACATATGTTTTTCTCCCCATTCGATTTTTTACGATTTTTTAGGTGCTGATTCGATTTAAATTGGGATTCTACAATATTGCAGATTTTCACAATCTTTAGTTAGCTTTTTTAACATCATTGAAAAAGATGAACAATGATGATGTCTACAGACTATATCAGGAAAAATACACATCACATGTGAGTCTGTGTTTAGGATTTATTCAGCAATATAATTTAACCAGCTGTTTATACTCTCTCTTCAAAAGACTGGACTGACTTTAAAAATGGATTATTAAAGCAGACTAAAATGAAGCATTTACATTTGGAAAAAAACAATTAACAAAAATAATTGTTTAAAAATCGTCAAACAAAAAATCCTGATACTTATGTGAATCAATTTTTTCTTCCACCCCTATTATTTCTACATGAATAGTGAAACTTTTTCTTATTTTCTGGTTGGAGTATCCCACATTTTTTGGGCTGAACAGGTTAAAATTCGTGTGTCTTTAAAAACCCTTGAGAAAATGTCTGCTGTGTGCTGGACTCACGTCTCCCACGCGGATGTTTTTATGGATGTCGAGCAGCTTCTGTTTGATCTGCGGCCACATGCTGTCAGGTACGTACATCCTGGAGCACGCCGAGCATTTCTGACCGCCGTACTCAAACGCTGAGCGGACCGTCCCCTTCACCACGCTGTCGACGTCCGCTGACGTGTGGACGAAGTGGAAATTCTTCCCACCGCACTCTGAAATATTCAGGGACATAAAACAAGAGTTGGTTTAAGAGAAGAGAAGCTGAAAGTCTAAGACATTACATTAAATACACACGTTGAGTTTACTGGCGTACGTCAGTTTTGCTGAACTTTTGTTTAAATTCTGCTTAAACAAATCAATCACATCAGCTACAAAGAATCAGGATTAGGGAATCAAAAACCAACTCCAGTTTAGAATAGTTAACAGCTCCATAAAAGATTCAATATCATGAGTCTTTTTGATAATTAATTTCCTTATCAATTCCTTCCACTGACAGGGTTCAGAAGCGTCAGAATTGTGGTTTAATTTTTTACAAAAGGCGCCTACTGCACAACCTTAAGAGAGTGGAAACACCAGCAACTAACAGAACAGTTATCTATGCTGTGACATGTGTTTGACATTGTTGACACTGAAAATCTGCAGGAATCAATAAGGAAATCTTTAAAGAATTGGATCGATTAGCAGGACTGTTAACAGCACTGGTATGGATAAAATCTCTGATCAGGTTTAATGTAAAATTGTCATTAGTTTCAATGAATTCCACTTAAAGGAAAAGTTCAGTTCCTGCAGCTTTCACATTGTTTATAGAATGAAGAACAACAATATACACACCCAGAAGGCTTTCCTGATGCAAACGGTGCTTCGGCAGATATTTAGATCCAAAATCGAGCAGCGGACACCGATATAATGGTAGCCTGTAGGGCATGGATCGCCGCTCCTAAAAACTGCATTAATCGTCCAAAAACTCATGTTTTTCACCAACATTCCATCATGATTCGCCCGAATGGGCGGCCATTGCAGTCTGTGTCTCCCCACACAGCGCTGTGTGGCTGAACCAACGAGTTTGTTTACATGCCCTTCGCGCATGCACAGTGCGGCTCATTGTTTCAGGGGAAGACCGGCAGCCACAAATCGACTTTCTTCTTCCAGTTTTGTGCAAAATGGACGAATATCTATGGGATGAAGATGTTGTGGAGGAGAACTTTGAATATGATGGACGTCCTTACAGTTTGGAGCCAGATTATACAGATAAGGAGCTCTTAGAAATGAGGAAGCGATCGCAACGCTCCAGAGAGTACTGCGCATGCGCGAAGGGACGTAAACAGCTCGTCAGTTCAGAGGTTAGTTCAGCCACACAGCGCTGTGTGGAGAGACACAGGCTGCAATGGCCGTCCATTCAGAGCGAATCATGATGGAATATTGGTGAAAAACATGAGTTTTTGGACGATTAATGCAGTTTTTAGGAGCGGCGATCCATGCCCTACAGGCTACATTATATCGGTGTCCGCTGCTCGATTTTGGATCTAAATATCTCCCGAAGCACCGTTTGCATCAGGAAAGCCTTCTGGGTGAGTATATTGTTGTTCTTCATTCTATAAACAATGTAAAAGCTGCAGGAACCGAACTTTTCCTTTAAGTCGTCCACATCCCAAAAGTGTTTTTGAATAATTTATTCCAAACATGTAGAAAACAAACATTGATGATCACCATAAACAAGTACATGCATATACCAAAACAAAAGAAAAAAAACAAAGAAGGTAAACTGTTGTCAATATCTTGCTTGTGCAGCAAGTTTACGCTTGAAAAGAAGAAGGAAAATGTATATATTAAAAAAAGAGCCTGAAAAATCTAAATATTTACCAACACAAACACCAGAAACCTTAAATTTAAATTTGACTCTCTCAGCAAAAGAGTTATGATACTTGATAAAAGTTACAAAAGTTACACAAAGCTGAGGCGGCTGGCTCGACTGTTTAGATCAGCTGGGGGTGGGGGTGGGGGGGTGGGGGGTGATTAGAGGGACACATGACGTGAGTTGGCTTAGGTCCAGATAAACTTTATATTTCCGAAATGTTTATGCACTTAAAAACACTCATATGTAGCGTACTCTTAAACTGTGGTATTACTTTTTGATTTAAGTTCTTGTAGGCGGAGAAAATACCCTTTGTATTTGGTACGGTACTTTCCCGTTAGCGTATTTATTTTCGTCACAGACTCTTACAGACTGTGTCTTACTGAGGGAGAGGGGAGAACTTTCTACAGTATCTAATGGACTTAGTGGCCATATGGAGCTCATACAAACCCCACTTCAAAAAAAACCTGAACTATCCCTTTAACAGATAAAAGAAGAAACTGATCTACTGTGCTCACCTCCAGCCAGTCTGGGGAAGGTCCTGTAGGTGTCCAGGTTCTGTGCCACCTGCTTCCAAAGCAGCAGGCGTCCTAAAAATTAATCATGATGTAAAAAATTAATTAAGACACTTGGAATCAGTTAATTTAAACAACAGTTTGTTTTCAGACTGCTGAAAGTTGTAACTTCCCTTTGAAAGAAAAACCTCATTATCTCACTTTCCAACCTTAAAAGTTTCCAACGTGGATTTTAAGTGTCTGTAAAGCAGACAAGGTCATAAAGTTTTGTTTTTAACTTCTTAAAAGTACTATGAACTGCTGCTGAGTGAATAGTGCTTCATGAATACATCGGCCTTGAATTCAGTTTTCTGATTTTAACGCTGGTTGCACAAAATTAATGTTATTGGTTGAAAAAAATAACCATATATGAGCTTTGACAGAAGCTGATCTTTTCTTATTCTCACTTTCTCTTGTTTGAAATGAGGGTTGTACACAAATTTTTTTATGCTCTAAACTTCGAAAAGCAACAAGAAAATAGGAGATAACTGTAAGTTCAAAGTGCCCTGATGTAGTTGGAAGGAGAAGTGAATGATGACAAGAAAGAGGAGCATGGCAAAATAAAGCAAAAAGAAATGTTAAAACAAGAAAAACAGAAACAATTAGAGGATGATATGACGACATGGCATTTGTTTAAACAAAATGAACAAAGAAAACAAGACAAGGGTGGAAAGGAGGAAGTCGTAAAACTTTAGGATCCGGCTTAACATATTTTTGAGTCATGACATTATTAGTGAATGGTGACACAAGCTTTAGGACCCCGTAAAATCATTCTGTATGCAAGATTACAGGTTCAGTCAGATTAGCCTTAAAGGTATTAAACGTGCGAGTTAAAATCTGAGCAGTGCAGTCAAGGCCTGAGTCAGTAAAATGAATCGTTAGAAGAGTTGTTTTGATATGTTACTGTTCCCTGTTGTCTCGGTTTATTTAAAATACATTTAAACACAGCAAAGACCCATCAGGTGCCCGCGCTCTCCTGAAAGAGGTGGTCTCTGCTCCCTTCCAGTCACCCCTGGAGCTGTGTGTTTGCAGTCCAATCCACACAGGAATGGACAAACAGGGTGACGAGTTAACTCATCACACCGCTGTAGTGGTTTAAGAAGCAGCTGCAGTGATAATAAAAACTGTGTGACAGGTGACCAGGCCGATAACAAATTTAATAATAATGTTCTCTCTCTGCTCAGGCACAACATACAAGGTGCTTTGTGTTTTTAGAAGTAATTAAAGTTCTTACTTTGCTATGATTGTATCTCTAAAAATATTTTATGAGATATTAAAATATAATTTATAGTATTGGTAAAAAAACACATTTGGAAACTATGGTAATGGTAATAATTTTGAGCTTTAAAAACTAGTAAGCATTAAAAAGAAGCTTAAATTAGTTTTAGTTAGAATATATAAGTGTTGGTATAATCCTTTGTTAAGCTATTTTTTGTTCATTTATATATTTTTCTTATTGAGAGTGTCAACAATATGTAACAGTGCGGCCCTGGGCCACAGAAAAAAAAAGAATGTGGCCCTGTTGGCATTTATAGTTGCCCACCCCTGCCCTGAGGTATCATACTAACAGGGTTGTTCTAGTTCTAAAACCAAATATTAATTTTTTATAAGTGTTGATTTGACCCTTGAAAGCCCCTTACCTGTTAATGTTAGGGAAAATGTGAAATTAAACTAATTTTTCATATTTTTATTGTGCCTATGTGTGCCACACTTTGCACATCAGAATCATGTCGTAGCATATTATGAGTTATCTTGTTTTTTCAACCCTCATTTGAAGGGCCTGGTCTTGTTCCTTCTGTTATGATTGCCCTCAGCACTTCTCATGTGAACCCAGCTCATGTTTTCTTCAAAAGAAGAGAGTCTGTGATGAAGAATCTCCTTACGGGACACTGCCGGTGAAGTTGATCCCAGCCAGGTGTTCAGAGGAGGTGATGGTGTCTCCAAACACGGGGCCATCGGCAGGTAGAAACTGGACGATGTTTGGAGGCAGACCGCACTCCCTCAGGACTTTGTAGACGGCGTAGCTGGCAGACATGGCGGTGTCGCTGGGCTTCCACAGCACCACGTTACCCTGAAACACAGCCACAGGGTCATTTAGTTACAAACATGAACATCCCGCCTTCATATTTACACCAAGGACTTACTAAAAAGAACAACCCTCCATCAGGTATGTATGCTAGACAGAAAACATTCAGGGATGTTGTTCCATCCTGACGGGAAATTAATCAGTGAAACAGAAAAGTTGGTTTGCTGAGAAGTAAAAACACTGATGGTGGTCAGAGGTACAGAACATCTGCTGTTAACTACCCCAACAGGCCGCCATGGGATCAGTGCAGAGGCAGATTTAACCGAGTCGACACACCAACAGGAACCACGATAGGAAGCACGTGCAGATAAATCAAGACCAAGATGATCTGAGTGAAGTGTTACTCGGGCTGCACAGGCACAAACACGTCTGTTTGTCTTCATAAAGCCTCTTAAAGAGGTCAGGAACAGCTATAGGAACAAGTCTGGAGGTGTATCTGTTCAGTTAGTGACCATGTGAACTGATGAATGTTCAAAACTGCATTTTTATTAACACATTTTCTCTGGCTAAATTCTCTTAAATAAGAACGACTGATCAGTGTTTTATATATTTATAAAGGGGACCCTCTGCTTTCACGGTCACTCAGTACATCAAAATACCATGATAGTTATGATGGTGCATGTAGGGCTGAAAGATATATCGTTATTCTATCTTTATCAACATATGAACATTCATGATATTAATATTTTAATATTAACATCATCATTAATATCATATCATATTAATATATATATATATATTTTTTTTTTTTCTGTTTTTTTTTAACGATGTTGCGTGATGTCCATTTTTATTGTATTTGTATTTGTTGTTGTGTCTATGGACCTCGAGTCTGTCAAAGTAAAGAAAGTAAGTAATATCTAAAAAGCAACGATATAAACAATATAGATTTTCCCACCCTCGCCCTGCGTGTACAGCTCTGGAAGTCGCAATAAAATTCATTTTTACGATTGCCCTTGAATGCACTGCTTGGTTTTCACTGAACCCGTAGTCATTTTGTAACGATATCAAGATATCTGACATGAATGTCAAGATAAGAAATTTTGTCCATATCATTCAGCCCTAGTTTACGGGGGAAATGTAGAAAACAGTGTTAATGTTAATGACAGCACTTCTTTATTTAGTTTTCGCTATAGTCTTTTGCCTAAATTTTCTTTTTGTTTTAGTCTTAATTTAGTTACCTAGGTTGTTTTAATTTTAGTCTTGTTTAAGTTGATAACATTTCACATTTTTGTTGACTAAAATCTGAAGTGTAAAGGGTAAGGCATTTTATGTCTCCTTGAATTTCTAAAGTCCTGTTTTCCTCTTGGATAAAATCAAACATCTAATAACCCTTTATTGAATGTTAGTAAGGCTCTCACTTTATATTCGATATTTGAATAGCTGTTCGAATATGGGGTTAAATATCCGTAACGAATAGTAAATAAACATTTGAATGTAAAATATTGAGTGTAGCATCTCATCAGGTCTGGAGCAGTGGACTGTTTCATCCAGCAGAGGGCACTGTGAGCGCAGCTTGACCCTCAGACACATCTGCTGCTCTCTTGACCTCAGTAAACAAAGAGTTTCCGCTCTGAGCGGACATTAACAGCTCTGAATCATCTGAGGAGAGCTGTGGGGAAGTATTTTAGTTCTACACCGTTGATGGCAAACTTAAAATCAAAGACCAGGCTGTGTGTTCTGTGAAATACAGTTTGTCACTCGCCTCCACATCAAATTTGCGGGCTCATTTGCATTTTATCCAAGTTATCTGACCAAGTGCAGCGGCGCTTTCTTCAAGAGTTTAATAATCAAATATCTTCGATTATCTGGGAGTATGTTTGAGTTTGACTTTCAGGAAAAGTGACAGTCTTAAATGTTAAGTAAAGTCTGAATGTCTAAATGAACAGAAACAAATGTTCCTTTGTGTGAAATGCAGTCACCTTTATTTAGGCTACCTGGCAGAGCATCTCAGTTACAATACCAGAACTGACAACAAACAGTGAACCTGCTCTACATGAATATATCAATTCATAAAGAGAGCAGCTCTGATTGGATCGCTCCACAACTTATCCCACCACCACCAAGCTAAAGCAGCTGTGATTGGATGTCCCTCTAAACTCATCCAACCTTTAACACAACCAAAGTAGCTGTGATTGGATAGATTCATCACTTGTCTCTACTTCCTACATGACCATATTAGGTCTGATTGGATTAAGTCTGTCATACATTTTAGTCTAGTTTTTATTTGTTGATGAAAATGTTAGTTTAGTTTGAGTTTTTGTCCATGAGCCCTTGTTTTATTTTTTACTGTCCAGTTTTCATCAGGGGAAAAAAGGTTGTTGATGAAACTATCTGTCAACAACCTGTCTGATGATCACACTGATTATTACAGTTTATTTAATCTGTTTTTGTCTCTCATGCTTCCAGTCCTTTCTCTCACAGTAAAAGTTTCCTTCAGTCTCTCGAGGTCTTTGGGGGCCTCTAGTGGTTCCCATCATGAACGACAGCGTTCATGACACCAGCTGATCCGAACACAAATGAAGGGAATCAGCAGATAGGTCTGCAGCTGTAGAGCGAACAGCAGGTCGAGCATGAAGTCGATCGATTAAAGGCCGGCAGCACAGAATATGAATGAAACACAAACAGGTTATTATTCTTATTCTCTACTCTTATTCATTCAGCAGCCTCACAAATCACTGCCTGTTTCCACTGCAACGATGAAAACTACGACCGTAATAATAATGAATTCTTGGGCGGACATTAGCTCAGTTGGTAGAGCGTCCGCCCATGTACGGGGACTTCCGAACCCCAGCAGCGGCAGTAGGTTCGAATCCCGGCCACAGCCCTTTGCTGCATGTCTACCTCCCTCTCTTCACCCGCTTTCCTGTCAATCTCCAGCTGTCCTATCAATAAAGGCCACAAAAGCCCAAAAAAATAACTTAAAAAAAAAAAAAAAAAAGAATTCTTATCTTAACTGTAAAAAACAATTCGTCTGTATAAACAGACATATTTGAGGTAATTTCAGTGCTAAATGAAAAAGTTTATCAGAAAGTAGATTCAGTCAATTTCATACAGAAGTAAAAAAAATAAAATCGATTACTTCTTTAAATTTTTATATATACCTTTCAGTATTTTCTTTAATAATTTGTATTTTTTTTCTTTAATTTCAAAGATACAGTGGCTTTGTTTATTAAAGATGTTACTGAAGGGTTTAAACAGAAAAAAATACCTGATTGTCTTGGAGGTGTATGTGCCTTCATGAAAACGATGGAGAAACATTTCTACTATGGCTGTATTTTCATGAAGAAAATGCCCTGTTACAAGTCTACATATTAAGATTTAATCCTCGATGAAAACTTTAACCCTTTAACTACCCGCTCAACTGTTTGGCAGAGGGCATCAATAAATTCAGGGATAGTTATGTGTTTAAAACAGAACAAATTAAACCATTGTTTGCTTCCCTCAACACTTCAGGGAACAGAGAAAACAACAAACAAGCCAAAAAACCGATGTGTTCTTGGTGTGAAAATGAAAAGTTGTAAAAGGTAACAGGTGATTATGTGATGACATAAAAATGAACGAAAACGTGGGGCAAAATCAATTAGAAAATGTTTGTAAATAAAATGACTTAAAATAGCTAAAATTAAGTTTGACAAACAGAAAAATGTTTTTGATAAATAACAGTTTAAATATATATTCATGCTCAAATCAGTAAATGGTCAATTATTTAAAGTAATTATGATAAAATTAGCTTTTAACTTTTTAAACCTTTAAATCTCAAACAAAGAACATATCTGTTCATTTGGTTTGTTGACAGAAACAAACAATGACATGTTATTTTTCTTAACAAATTAAACATTCCTGAATTTTTAGACATCTGTCAAACAGCTAAGCAGGAAGTTAAAGGGTTAAAATTATTTGTAGAAATGATATCAATTAACAGAAGACTAAAAGGTAGAAGTGGACAATTTCCTGAAAAATAAACATAGCATATATTTAAGCTCTTAAAGTGCAAAATGATTTAACAATAACTAAAAAAATTAAAAAAAAAAAAATCATTAGGTATGAACAGACTAATGAAAGGTGGCATTAGGTTCAGGTGCCCTCTGCCTCTCATCAGCTGGGATCGGTCAAAACGCTGCTAGAGACCAAAAACAGCGAGAACTCGGCTGATGATGTCAGAGCTGCTGCAGCAGGTAACAACAAGGAAGGACACAGAGACGGAGACTCACAGTTCAAGAGGAAAAGAGTTTTCAGAAAAGTAACACATCACTTACTTGACCTGGTAACTAATTACATTTATGAAGGAGTAATTCTGTTAGTAACTCAGTTACTTTACCTAGTTATATTTATAAAGGAGTAATTCAGTTACTTTTATGGGAATAATTACTTTAATTTGCTCGACCTCCTCGTTAAACCAGATGTGACGATCTGTTGTCCCATCATGAAGTCCGTCCTGTCTGTCGCTCACAAACATATTCTTCTCTAGGTGGAGCTGCCCCCCCTCATTAAATTAATGGAAACTATTTCAGACACACTCACCATCAGAGCTGGAGTACCTGCCAGGTTTCCACCAATCGCAGTGAAGTTAAACGGAGCCACAGCAGCGACAAAGCCCTGAGAGAAAGACGGAAATACAAACATCACATAACAACAGAGCCGTGAAGCTTCTGAGGAACATCCAGGGTCTCACAGTAAATAAATCTTCTCATGTTTTTACCTCCAGACCTCGATACAGCATGGTGTTCGTGCTCCCCTCAGCGTCCAGCGGCTGCTGCTTCTCCAGCTCCAAGGCGTGTTTGGCATTGAACCTGAAGAAGTCGATCAGCTCTGCAGCAGCATCGATCTCTGCCTGGACCACCGTCTTACCCTGAAAACAAGAACCATGATGGTTTTATACACTCTGCTCAGTCACAAACGAGGACCTGAAATTAAGTTTAAACAACCAACAACAGATGTGCTCTGACAGATCCACCCTCAAATGTCTGCTGTTTATGTTTATATCAAGTGTCTATAAGGCGAGGATTTGATTCAAGCTGAATAAAAAAATAAAAATGTGAACTCAGTGAGGATCAGAAGCAGCTCTTTTCCCCTCCCTTTTGGAAACGCTCAGATCTAAGTGGGCAGTGAGGGTCAGGACAGTGTTACCTTAGCTTTTCAATCTTTCATATTAAACATGCTGTACACATGACATGAACCTTCACTGCTTCTTTACACTTTTGGTTTGATGCGAAACAACATTTCATTGCTCCAGTTAAATCTTTTCAGGTTAATGTAGCCCTAGAAAAACAAGATTAAGGGTTGAATCGATATCTCAAGCTAGCTCATTTTAGGCCTAAAATATATTTAATTCTAATTTTCAGGCATAAACATTGACATTCTGTCCTATTGCTGTACTTGTGTTCTCCTAACTCATCAAATCCCTGCAGCATGCTAACTTCCCCTCCATCCTGCAGATCTGCAGAAACCAACGTTTTTACAGCTTTGATTGACAGGCCGCTGCTGATTTGAGTGATTTCATTTAGATCGAGTCATAACAGGTGAATCAGCCGGTCTCTAACAGACCAAAATAAAGGAGTCAGGATGTTTTTTTTTTAACTATGACACTGTGACTATGATGACAGAGCAGGAAGGTCTTTAGTTTCTGTGATGTCAGGATGTAGATCAGAGGGGAGCATGTGGGGGCAGCGGGGGAGAGCAGCGTTGTATTTGTCTATGAAACTCCCTCTCTCCTGCTCTCCTGTGATTTAAACCCAAAGTAAAGGTCTGCAGATGCAGAAGCACATCTGTAAAAGTCTCCTCTACCTGTCCGATCATGGTCTTGGCGAGGATTTCGGCCCTCTTGGGTCCACTGATGACATCGGCTGCCTTGAAGAGGACCTGCGCTCGATCCTGGACGGGCTTCAGGTCCCACTCTTTCCTCGCTGCCACAGACGCCAGGATAGCTTTGTTGATGAGCTCCTGATCGACACATTCAGACACAAAGACATGTGAGCAGCAGCTTTGGCTGAACTTTCTGTTTTTAAAGTAAAATCAGGCACAAAAATCATGAAGTAAATGGACAGGAGCCTCTGGAGCTCTTTTCTGATCATTTGTAAAGTCTGCTAAGAGAGGTTTGACGTGATGGTAAAATAAAAACAACATTTTAACAACAGCTCACCTTGTCTGCGTAACAGAACTTGGCCACTTTATGAGAATGATTGAACGGCTATGAAGAGAGAAGATAAATGCACAGGTTACAATTTGAGAAACAGAATCTTCACCTTTCATGCACAAAGTGAAAAAGGACAATGTTTTATAGCAAGTATGGTGTTGTTGAATCTTTAAATTCAAAATCTTCATATTTTTTCTGGAAATTTTAGACATCATGAACGCTCAAATGAAGAGAATTCTTCATTTTTAGGACCCATTTACATGACAATAAAAACAGATTTGTTATCTGTTTGTTATTCACCATCCACTGGCCTGCACTTCACTGTTTTCAGTTGTTTTAACAGATAAATGTGAACGAGCATCGTCATCACACCGTCTCTGTGTGAATGGGAAGTGCTTTTGAAAACACAACAGGATAAACTTTTCTGTTTCTGGTGACAACATTGTCGTGTAAACGGGCCCTTAATCAGAATCAGAAATACTTTATTAATCCCCAAGGGGAAATTCAGTTGTTTCAGTTAGAAACAGTATAACAGTTGGAAATGTCAGATGAAGACATTAGAACAGAGAGGAGCATTAATTATCTAAACTAAAATAAAGAAGAATTAAAATAAAATAAAACAATTAGAATAAATAAAGCTAAAATGAAAAATAAATGAAAAGAGCATGAAAAGTTAAGGCTGCAACACGCAGAGCCTTAAAGCAATATCAACTTCCTTATGAAAGAAAATAAGTCACAAATAAGTGGAAATGAGACTGAATAAGATGGAGGTATACACAGTATTAACTATTAACAATAATGACACCACAGATGTGAATATATCTATTAGGGATGTAATGGTAAAATGGTAAACCACAGTAAAATCTACCAAAGTTTCATTATCGTTCCCTATTTTACTTACAGAGCTACCAAGTTTGATCACCATACTGTGTCAATAACTCACAGTGATGCTGCTCATTGTCTGGAAAAGGCGAAACTATGTGAGAGCAAAAGTTACCCCACAAATATATTACAGCAGAGATTTTTCCTCTCAAAAATAGACTCAGAACTCTGGTTGAATTTTGGATGTTAAAAGGATGCTGAGGGGAAACTGATAGAAGACGGTCACACGGTCAAAAACACGAAGCTGTTGCAGAAGAAAAAGACGCGTGTGAACTGCTGTAACTCCTCGAGTGAGTGAGCTGACTGAGCCAGAGAGAGAGAGAAGATTCAGAGAGCCATACCTGAGTGAATTATAGGCGATATATCAGGATTTTCTGAGTAAATAATGTCTAAATCTTGTAAATAACAGCATTCGCATCATTCTGGAGTGTGTTTTTTGCCGTTCTTTTGCCGTGTATCATTCGTCTTTTCCATCACAGTTCATATTTTCTGGGTTTAATCAATCGTAATTTGGAAATATCAGAGGCGGGGATCTGCCAGGGAGAGTGGAGACCAGAGGAGAGTCATGAAGAGGGCTAACAGGACAGGAATTCCATCAGGGGCTATTGTCAGTAAAAAAAAAAAGGCCTGGACATGGTCTAATATAGCGAGCTGTAACATGGACACTAATGCTGCAGACAAACTAAAAAGTTTAAAACTGTTTATGAAGAGAATCCTGTTTAAAGTATAAATCTTTATTTTCTTTTCTTGTAATTACACAGAGTTTAAGCAATTATAACAAAATAATGACAAATACTTGCTAGAATTGTTTACTTTTATTTCTCATGAAAAAAGTATGAACAAATTTACTTATAGGACATTTCCTGACACAGTTATTTACAAAAAAGACCTTTTATAATTATAATATTAAAGGGGTTAAATGATTTTAAGACTGTGTTAAAGTACTTTTTGAACATTTTGAGCACACTGCAACAATACCACAATAATACTGACAATTTTGGTCCCAATAAACGCGTTAAAAAATTTCATACCGTCTCATCCCTAAATGCAGCATCAGTGGATCCACAATGTTGTAGTGTCACATTACTTTTTCCTCCTTACTGCTTGTCATCAGCAATGTTAGTAGAACATGTTGAAAAATCCTGTAGACTGTTAAAAGCATTTAGAACATAATAATGACAAATACTTTCTAGAATTGTTTACTTTTATTTCTCATGAAAAAAGGATGAAATAATTACTTATAGGACATTTCCTGACGCATTTATTAACAAAAAAGATAAAAAACAACCGTTACGATTATAGTATTAAAGGGGTTAAATGATATACCGCAATAATTTTGGTCACACTAACCGTGATATTAAATTTTCATACTGTTACATCCCTAATATTTGAAAGTGAAGTGTCAAAACAGTTTTTTCCTGCAGGATCATTAACTTTAGGTCACATTGCCCCACCCTGCTGCCAAGTGAACTCAGTAGATTTAAGCTTAATTGCTGCAGGTCAGATCACAGTCTGTGTCTCACTCACAGAGAGCTGATATCTGACGTCTTTGGTCCAAACATGTTCGTCTCCAACCACACATGGGATCTCCTCTGTCGTCCCCTTCAGACTGTCCAGTGCCTGATATCATTTCATACAGACAGAAACTTTGATTTAGGAAAGATTCAGCATGTGTAACAGAATGTTGCTGTCAAATTTCAGAGAAAGACTGCAGCTCAGACCTTCAGCAGCTCTTTTCTTTCTGCACTGCCCTCCTTAAAGCCCAGGATCGGCTCATTTTTCACCTCCACCGCAGCACAGGGGAACGTTTTGAACCTGCAGACACAAACAGAAATGCTTAGTGCTGCACAGAGTTTTATTTAATTCAGAGTAAAGACAGGAGCAACGGCAGGGATCAGCCTTTGGCCTCAGCTGGCATGGGAAGGATGTGTGGCCTCCTTTAATGAGTCAACATGAGC
The DNA here is from genome assembly GCA_036419115.1 of Scarus forsteni. NCBI lineage: Eukaryota > Metazoa > Chordata > Actinopteri > Labriformes > Labridae > Scarus > Scarus forsteni. The sequence goes on from JAZDUH010000070.1 coordinate 32,718, forward strand.
TTCAAAAACTGGTTTGAGCTTGATTTCATGGACCCAAAACTGGTGTTAAAGTGCACGTCTGTCTGAAAACATGAGAATTCATTTTTGTATCAACTGGAAAAAGTGCTGACACAGCAGGTATGCAGAGGAGCATTTCAGGAGGATGTCATGTTTGCCATTCATGAGTTTTATTATTTAACATAATTAATAAAGTTTGCCATAAAAAGTGAAATTCTGTATGTTTTCTGTGTTATATTACAGGATAACTGAGTGAGCTGGAGGACTTTTCTGTTCCAAACTAGGGCTGAACGATTTGAGAAAATAATCTAATTGTGATTTTTTTCCCCAATATTGCGATTTACTCTGCGATTGTTTTAATGTTCCTCATCTTATGTATTCTTAAACAAACATAAGCAGTAGATCTTTTTATAGTAAAACCAATATGACATTAAATTAATCTAAAGATAAAAGATTTGAGAAAAAGTGGAGAAGTGAAGAACAGAAGCAAAATAGGTATGAAATTGAAAAAACTGGGTAAAAATGGTATGAAAGCGGAAAAAGGTTAATAAATAGGTGCAAAATAGGTGTGAAATTGCAAAAAATTGGGAAAAAATGGAAAAAAATCCAGAACTGTCTTAGGAAAATTGATTATGGCAGCCAAATCTGGAATTAAAGTTGAAATTAAATTTCAAAAACCATGTAAAAATTCCAAAAATGGTTCCGACAGTGGCCAAAAAAAGATGAATAGGGGTAAAATAGGCATAAAGTTGTAAAAACGGGGTTAAAAAAGGTAAAAATGAATAGAGATAAAAAAAATAGGCATGAAATTGCAAAAAACTTCATCACAATGCCAAAATGTTCAACACATTTTGGGCTAAAAATATTGAACCTTCTGCGATTTGAAAATAGCAACAAGCCATATTGTGATTTAATCTAATTTGAAATTACTTGTTCAGCCCTAATCTAAACACACACATAAACAGTGATATGTCTTTGTTTAATCACACCTATTCTAGATCAGTCCAGTTCCCTGAGGCAGCAGAAGCTTTCCTTTTTCATGTATGATTAACTTTTTGAGACTAAACTCCCCAAACTGAAGGTCAGCAGGTTGACAAATATGACGGGGGTGGGGAGGCAGCTGGTGCTCTGATTGGTCTTCTCAAACATGATATCCTTCCTCTAAAACACTCCCAAAGCTTTATGAAAGCCTGAGGCTGTGACTCAGCTGCAGACCATCCTCCCCGGCCTTTATGGTCCGAGGGCCTGAGGTGAACGATAATAAACATGTTGAAGCTATGGAGATGAGAGATACTCGTGTTTATACAGCTGCAGCAGGAACATTAATACGTTAATACTCAGAAATCACTCACTCTTTCCAGGAACATGCATGAAAACTTTGCACATTTAAACTTTAGTCTGTTGAACATATATTTGATCACATCTGTAGAGGTGATGGCTAATTAATAAAGTTTCATCTACTTTGGACTGAAGCTTTCTCTGATAATTACAAGAGGAAAAATGTGGTTAAGAAATAATATTAGTAAACCCTGTTGTGAAGGAATCAAAGCTGACAGAGCCTTTTGTCTCCTCCAAAAAGCGTTGAGAAAATAAGTAAGTTCAAAGCTTGAATGTTTTTCTTGATATAATCAGACTAACGCTGCAGTCTGAGCAGCTCCTCGAAGAAAGGAGCCGTTTCAAATGTGGAAACTTCACAAACATGACTTTAGCCTGAACACATTACACAACAACAGTGTTTACAGCAGAGAACACTATTTTTATAGAGCAGTGCTTCTTCATAAATCATTTATTTTAGGGGTGTAACGGTACATGTGTCCGTACCGAACCACTCCAAACGGACGTTCGGTTCGGTACAGTGCTGTACCGAGCGAGTTCAGTAAGTTCGTTAGCCGCTGCACATGGCTCTTTAATATTCATGGGGTACTCGTCTACGATTGGCGTGGTTAGGGTAGGCTTTTTATTATTCCTGAGGAAAGTGGTCTGTGACTCATGCTGTTGTGATCATGTACACATCATGTGGACGTGACGTCTCACAGTGAGCCAACCAGAAGACGAATATCAAAGAGCTTCTGTAACCACAAAAGCGAGTGTCTGAATTGTGCAGAATGACTACTGCTAGCAACCAACCGGAGCTTGAAGACCCTCCCCCTTCGCTGAAATCTCCTGTTTGGGAACACTTTGGCTTCCTGGTGAAATATTGCAATGGCGAAAGACAGGTGGATAAAACGACTGCGGTGTGCCGATACTGTTCAACTAAGGTCGGGTATTTTCCGACAGCACGTCAAACATGCTAACTCACCTGAAAACGGCACCACTCAAGTGTTACGATTAAAAACACTGTAGTGCAAATTCAACTGCTGTCTGTATTCAAGCAGCCTCTCCCTGACAGTTCAGATAACAGCATCCATCAGCGTTTTATAGCATCAGATCTAAGACCATATTCAGCTGTGGAAAATGCTGGTTTTAAACTCATGCTAAAGGTGATTGAGCCCCGGTACAAAGTACCCAGTCGTCCACATTTAAGCTGGGAATTTAAAAAGAAAATCATTCTTAATTTCATTCATTTGTTGTTTATTTATTTTATTTAACTTATTAGTATTACCAAGCAGCACATTGCATATATTTTGGTTTTCAGATTGTATAATGACAAATTTCTGGTTTAATAAACGTGCTAAACAAGCTAATGGTTTGGCGTTGTTCCCATACTGTACCGAAAATGTACCGAACCATGACCCCCAAACCGAGGTACATACAGAACCGTCATTTTTGTACCTTTATACCACTAATTAATTCAGATACTTTTATGCTAATATTGTTAATAAAATAATATCTGTCAGAGCAAAGCAGAAACACTGTTTGACTTAAAGCTGTCTCTGCAGGATCACCTACAGCTACATCAAGATGCATCTTTATAAGGATTGTTTCCAGCACCACAGACTGACAGGACAGCTTCACCCATGTGCAGCAGGTCTGTCAAAGGAGAAATCACCAACTCCACCACACCCATGGATTAAGATCTGGTGACTGTGGAGGACACTGGAGTTCAGTGAGCTCGTGTCAGGCTGAAGAAGCCAGTGTGAGCTGATCTGAGCTCTGAGACATCAAGATGGTCCTCTGTGGTCACAACGGGATGGACATTATTTCGATTAATTTGAATTATTTTCTGCAGAAGATTTAAGAAATTAAAAATCAAGATTTTTCTTCTTGCCTTAGTCCAACTGTAAGTAGCTGCAATTTTTTAAAAAAGTTACAATTTTCATGATGGTCGGCCTTGTAGGCTTGTATTTGTTATTTAAGTAGATTAAATATTGATCAGAGAGTTTCATGCTAATACTGTAAAAATACCTCAGTCTTTTAGTGTTTATGTAGACAAACCTGCCTATGTTTATACTACATAATCAACCTTTTATGACCCAGACTTTGACTTTAAGAGGGAAACATTTAGACAACATAAAGGCAAAACTTGATTTGTTTCATTTTTATGTCACTGGGAGTTTTGTTTCTTTTAGGGAGGGAAAAATCGATTAAAATCGCAAATATGTGTTGTTGAAAAAAATCAGGGATTTTATTTCTATGCCATATCGCCCAGCCCTATCAGTGACAATCCTCAGGTAGGCTGTGGGGTTTAGACCAGGCTCAAGTGGGTTTAAAGCGTGTTGAGAAAATGTCTCCCTCATCATCACACCAGCAGCAGCCTGAACAAAGAGTGCATGATGTTAGAAATATTTCTGGCCTCCACTTTACTAAATTAGTTTCTTATGTGGCGACAGTTATTTGTGTTAGAAACAGATGTGAAAAAAGAAAAACATTTCATTCTTATGCAGATATCACGTGATAATAAGGTACAGCATTATGATACATCCCTAAATTCTGACAATGCTTTGGCTGACATTTAAGCAAATATAAACAAAAGTTATAAATACCAGTTGAAACGTTCATATATGTTGAAACTAATATTTATCTTTTTGCGGTAATATCTTCCTATTCTGTTACTGTACCAATAATATCATGCCTCCTTAACCCATACTGTTGATCTAAGGCAGGATGGATCCATGTTTTCATGATGCTCACATTAATATTTAACCCTACCATGTGAATGTGGAGCAGGAATCCAGACTCATCAGACCAGGAGATATTTCTATAATCTTCACTGTTACCTCCGCCAAGGACGTTTTGGTTTTTCCGGTGTTTGTTTGTTTGTTAGCAGGATTTCAAAAAAACTACTGGATGGACTTTGTTGGAATTTTCAAGAGATGTTGGTAATGGTCCAACTTAGAAATGATCCGATTTTCGTGGTGATACAGGAAAACTTCATTTGTGAACGATCATTTTTGCTCAATAACTGTCTCACTAATAATGTGTGGGTTTTCAGGGTCATGAATCAGATTATGATGGGAACTTAATCATAGAACTATAGCCTATAGATGAAATAGTAATATGTGAGCCACCTTGGCGATGGTTTGCGTTCTCCAAGTGTTTTCTAGCTTGTTTTTTGGTGAGCCTGTGTAAGGTGTAGCCTCAGTTTCCTGTTCTTAGCTGACAGGATTTGCACCCAGTGAGGTCTTCTGCTGCTAGAGCTCATTTGTGTTATTGCCATAACATCACAGCTCTGTCAGGTCCTGGAGAATTAATGTTTTCTTTATTTAATGTTTGTTTAACAGCGACGATACATACAACATTGCCACACAAAATGGGAAAATGTGAATGTATATAAGACGTGTAGCTTCAGCTAATCTGCAGTCTTTGTCCCTGGTCAGGATTTAGTGTACAATAAAATATACAGAATACAGATACAACTAGAAAAGCACTCGGAGAGCGCAGACCTCCACCAGTGCCACAGTCCTCAGCCATATTATGATTTTTACCATAAATATTAGTCCTACCTTTATTTCATCTAAATATTTAGATTCCTTGACCATGAAAACATACCATTAGCAACTGGATTCATAATGATATCTATTTTAGTTCAGTAGTTATTCACAGAAATCACATTTTTTGTCATGGCAGCCAGACTCTGATCCGGATCAACACCAAAATCGAATCAGTTCTTCCTTTTCCCATGCTGAACATTTCCTGAAAATTTCATCAAAATCCATCCATAACTTTTTGAGTTATTTAGTTCACAGATGGACAGACGGACGGACAAACTCTCTCAAATACATAACCTCCTTGGCGGAGGTAGTAATACAAATACAGTAAAACAGTGAGCATAGTCAATAATTACCATGAATAAATAGACACAGTTGTAGTGAATTAGAGGCTTAAACACAAGTTACATTTAACATTAAAGATTATTAAAATAGTATACTGATGTTTTTCGTGAGAAATGAATGTTCACATTTCTGCTGCTGTTTAACTTTTGCACTGAACTTTTTTCTGTTTGAGATTTAATTTCAGATGGTAAGGCATTCCACAGGTGTAAGCCTATGAGAGGGATGACTGCCCAAATGTTGTCCTGCACCTTTGGATTTACAGTTTTGTTTTGTTCTGTTCCTTGTTATTGTCCTACAGCTGTCTGTCTTTATAAAGTTCTGGGACATTACTTGTGGAGTCCATTTAAGCACTTAAAAACAACTTTCAGAGAGGATGATTCTATAAAGTTGGAAAAGGTAAACAAACTGTTTCTCAATAATGTTGCAGTGGTGCCATTTTTGTGGCCTCTGGTCTAAAATGTTCAAAGCTTGTTTATAAATAAAGGTTTAGTAGATGAGTCCGTGGCCTCAGGCAGTGATGCAAAAGGTCAAATGTGAAAGAATCATGGCATGCAGATAGAAATGAGCTGCTTTAAAGGAGAGACATGACCTGATAGGTCTAAAGCAGATTTCACTGTTTCCACCTCTGATATTTGTTAATACTTGTTCATAAGCAAACACAACATGCAGTGCAATACCCAGTTAAAAGTGGTCACACAGCGTTGTCATGTTTATGTAAATGTTGGTAATGTTAATAGTGCAAAGTCCTTGCCCTTGTTTTAGGGCTGCACAATTAATTTCCAAATAGATTAAATCACAATATGGATTATTGCAATTTTCAAATTGCAGAAAGTTCAATATTTTTAGCCCAGAATGTGTTGAACATTTTGGCATTGTGATTATTTTTGCAATTTCATGCCTATTTTTTTTATCTCTATTCATACACTTTTTTCCCACTTTTGGACCATTTTTACCTTTTTTTTTTAACCCTGCTTTTACAACTTTATGCCTAATTTGCCCCCATTCACCTTTTCTGGCCACTGTCAGATCCATTTTTGGAATTTTTACATGGTTTTTGAAATTTAATTTCAGATTTAATTCCCAATTTTGCTGCCATAATCAATTGACCTAAGCCACTTTTGTTTGTTTTTTTTGCCAATTTTTCCCTTTTTCTTTTTTTTTGCTATTTCACACCTATTTTGCACTTATTTATTAACCTTTTCCGCTTTTATACCATATTTACCCAGTTTTTACAATTTCATACCTATTTTGCTTCTGTTCTTCACTTCTCCACTTTTTCTCAAATCTTTTATCCTTAGATTAATTTAATGTCATATTGGTTTTACTATAAAAAGATCTACTGCTTATGTTTGTTTAAGAATACATAAGATGAGGAACATTAAAACAATTGCAGAGTAAATCGCAATATTGGGGAAAAAATCGCAATAGATTATTTTCTTAAATCGTTTAGCCCTTCCTTGTTTACAGTCTCACTTTACTTATTGTATTTAATTTTCTTCATGAGGAGGTTGAAGTACAGGTTAGTTGATTCTGGATGTTACTACCTGCTTTCTTTTTCCTTCTTAGTTTTTATGCTCCTATCTATGTTGTATGTATCTTATATATTAAAAAGCCTTTTGTAATTCCCACTACTACACTCTGTATAAGAGCACCTGAAACAAAAGAATTTCCCTTTGGGGATTAATAAAGTATTTCTGATTCTGATGTGCTCCTGACAAAACTGAAGCAACTATATGATGCTCTCATGAAGAAATGGACCAACATCTCTCACAAAAATGAGCTCTGACCATGAAACAGCCCTATAAATCAGACTGTAAGTGTATCACTGTTTACATGTTACTTTATGTCTTAATGTTGGTCTCATTAAGCCTGGTAATGGCTCAACACTGCTGTGCTCCTTCCGGTAAATCACGAGTGTATTTCTCAATAATTAGCAGGAGTTCAACTCTTGACTAAAAGATTATAAAAACACATCTAAAGTTGCCCATCCCCACCCTGAAAGGATGAAGGTGAAGAAGGTGTCCCGTGATCTTTAAGGTGTTTTTAATGGAGTATAACGTGACACTGACGCTGCCAGGTTACCCCACAGATTAGGTGTCATTACGTAACATATGAGGCAATTACCAAACACTCAAATTCCTAAAAAAACGCTAATTAACCCACAGCTAATTACCAAACCTGCGTCCTCCCAGAGTCTGTTAGCATTAGCTCATCTTAAAGTCACTGTGGAGGTGAAGAGTCTCGTGCCCTCTCATGTGAAGTACCTACCCCCTCACAGACTGGCACACGGCCGCCCTCACGCGCAGCATGTCTCCACGGCAGGTAAATGACAGAGAGTGACGCGGGAAACGAGCGGGAACAGCCTCCAACACACCTGCGGGGCGGACACCTGCCGCACGGATCGATCACAGTGAAAGAACAGACTGTTGAGTATCGATACAGGGGCTTCTCAGTGCTGAGCCTACAACTGGACCGTACCAACTGCTGACAGGGGGGAGGGGTCTTTTTAAAAGCGTCTTATTAATATTCAGAACAAAAACAATCACCCAAACTCAACAGGATGTATCAGTGAAGTATATTTTACATCACTGCTATTTAAAAAAGGTCACTCAATGTATTTCAGGGTTAAATAGATATATGTCTGTCGAGTTAAACTCACCCGTTCATATGAGGAAATGAAACCTTCCGCAGGCGGAGCGGTATCGACCAATCACAGAACAGTATAAATATCCTCAGCCAATCACAAGCCGCATGGAGAGTTCAGAAGGCAGATCTATTTCTGAGCAGCTGCTTGACCTTTCGATCCCGCCTGCTCTGCTTTCATTCATCATTTCACCACCTTCATAAAGGCTTAAATAAAATAATTGAGAATATTCAACGCTCCTTGTATCCGGGATAGAATAAAACTGTATACCTTTTGTTTTCACTGAGCCCTAATGTAACTGATTTTTTTAAAGCCCTGCTTACAAAACAGTGGAAAGAAAAAAAAATAAAATAAAAAATATTTATAGATATAGGGATAAAAAATAGTATAAATGTAAGACCTCATTCAGAGAAATTGACAATATATACAATAAGGTGGCATTCATAGGTACAGATGATGTTCCAGTAGAGCAGAAGCATGTTAACTTTGTGCAGAGTTTTTAAGATTTCATAAAGGACAAAAAAATAAAACATTGAACAGTATCCAGTACTAGTGTATGAGCTTAACCCTCTGGTAATGTGAAAAAAAAACCAATTAAGCCCAGTAGGTGTCCAAAAGAGTGCTATATATTTTTTAAAGCCCTTGTAATATATATTTTTCCAGTTTCAGTGCATCACATTTTTCATCCATCATCTTTACCTTTAGTTTAGTAAGGATGTTTTATTTCTGACATGCAAGGATGTCATCAGAGAAAAATCATTATAAATATTATGCATAATTTAAACCACGACACTATTACAAGGTTGCATGCTGGCAGATAGTTTACACGTCCAAAAAGGAGTGGGAGAAAGTTTTCATTTGTTCATTCTCTTCCCTTCTCTAAAAGAATAAATGCAATTTTTTCATTTCCTTTTTGAATATATCCAGTACATTAGATAGTCTGAACACTTCCCAATCAGTCTGATTTGCAGTTAGTATTGACATAAATCAAAAATATATATTTAATATATATATCCAGAGTGTTTTTAGTTAATACACACCATATATGATTTCTTCTTTCAGCTTCACATTTTGTTCTAATAGACTGACAACTTTTGGATATAGGATTGGAAAAAATAAACAATAAGTGGACACATAAATAAACACACACAATCATTAGCGATTACACACTAGAAGATTGAATTATTAGTAATCACACAAATAATGGTTAAATCCCTGCATCTGGTCAAAAACAAACAAACAAACAAACCAACAAACAAACATACACAAATAGCTCCTGGACTATGTTTGGGCATTGCTTGAGTTATACACCCCAACAAATGTTTCTTCATCCTATGAACACAAGCAGATCTGAAATTAAACAATCCTCTTAAATCACAGCTTCTCTTTCTTTCAGAAAATGTGTCATGTTTTTATGTTTAACCCTTTACATGCCAGTTTTCCCATCCCAAGTCATTAAAAATAAAAAAAAATGTCCATCCTCCAAAACACAAAATGAAAGGAGGGAGAAGGTTTTAGACTGTCAGAGTTTGGCACATATCAAAGATTCAACAGAAAAACTGATGTTGTGATTTATTTGTGCTGTGCCAAATTAATTATAAAAAAATAAAATCCTCACACCTGGTCCAGTAAGTGCTCATCTCAGAGGAGTTCCATGTTTTTTTTTTCATGCTTTCTACCTTCAATTCTTCAAAACTTTTATTCACTCCTGTTCTTAACATTACTAATCAATGGTCTAAAGTATGTGTGTCAAAGTCAAGGCCGGGGCCACATCCGCCCGATGGACAGTTATATATGACCCTTGAGATTGTTTTCTATAGTTTTTGTTTTTGTTATTAATGGCCTGGCAGTATGAAGTGCTGATAACACACAAACTACAGATCCCATTAAAATAAAACAGCTGCCTTGCTGAACAATGGACAACTGGGAACAAAAGTATAATTTTTATATAATATTTTCAGTTTTTTTGTTGCATGTTCATATTTCCAACTTTTTATTTTGGCAGGAGATATTTTTAAGGAGAGCAAAAGCTTTTTAAGTTGTATATAGTTTCAGTTTCTTTATTCTGTAATAATAGTGTTTGTGTTTGTTTTTTATTAAAAAAAACAAAGTTTAGTTTTAATGTGTTCAACAAATATTTTTCCTTTTCGGCCCTTTACCTAAACTGTGTTTTGAGTTTTGGCCCCATGTTGAGTTTGACACCCCTGGTCTAAAGAGATTGAAAAAGCAGACCAGTTTGCCCAAACTGGTTGAACTTGTATGTATGGAACCAACATTTAAAACAAGACCAGAGGTCCGCAGACATGGTGGGAGAGCTGGTCTAACTTGTCATTTGATGGCAGACCAGATTGTCCAAAATTGAGTTTTTGACCCAGGTTGTCGAGCTTGATAATCCGTGGATCAGAAGTTTCTGACAAACCAGCTAACGACCGTGATGAAATTAACAACCATTTGACGGAGCTCAAGGATAAATCACGTCTCTGTATGCAGACTGTTTCAGGAACTTTTCCTGTTAAAACATAAAGAACAGTAAAATAATATTAAAATGCTGACCCTTAAAGGTAGAGAGGGAGTCTGACTCCTGAACTGTGGTCGGTTGGTAAATGGTTAAGAGAACAGGAGCCTGGTAACTGAAGGCTCTACCTCCCATACTACTTCTACAGACTGATGGTACCACGAGCAGGCACGCATTTTGGGAGCGTAATGTTCTAGAGGGGTTGTATGGCACTACAAGCTCTTTAAGATAGACTGGTGCCTGTCCACTGAGAGCTTTATAGGTGAGGAGAAGAATCTTGATTTCTATTCTAGATTTTATTGAAGCCAATGCAGAGAAGCTAATACAGGAGTAATGTGGTCTCTTCTCCTAGTTCTAGTCAGTACACGTGCTGCAGCATTTTGGACCAGCTGAAGCGTCTTAAGTGACTTGCTGGGACAGCCTGAAAAAAGAGAGTTACAATAATCCAGTCTAGAGGTAACAAAAGCATGGACTAGCTTTCCAGCATCGCTCTGGGACAGGATAGGCCTGATTTTAGTGATGTTACAAAGATGAAAAAAGGCTGTTTTTTAAATTTGCTTTATTTTAGAGTTAAAGGATAAATCCTGATCAAATAGAAGCCCAAGATTTCTAACAGTTGTGCTTAACATGCTAAACATACGTGAGGACCACTCATTAACAACATCAGAAATCTGAATTTAACGGATGGTTATGTATCGAGGTGAATGATACAGTTTAGGAGCATCGTCCATGCATTACCAACATTGACTTCTATATGAGGTTATTTTGTTTTGTTCTGTTTGTATTTTAATTATGTAGATGCTAAAATATTGATAGAAAAAACAAATATAACTTGAGATAAAGCCTCCAGATCAGGGGACTAAGAGGTCACCAATCTTTCTGCAGACATCTAAGAGTTTAATAAAGAACATGATGACAGACACGTGAATGTTTTTCTTCAGAGGTCAGTGATTTAAATTCTTGTTTTACTTCTCCATGCTGTGCTGTTTAAATCATTTATTAATGTGTTTGTGACTTTGACAGGCTGATGCCTGAGCCTCGTCTCTCTCCATAAACACTGTTTCCTGTCAGTGAGACATTCTGGTGAAACAAAAACATAAAATAACATTTCTCATGGGTCACATTGTTGAGGAAAGAGTCAGATGAAAACAATGATTTGTAATTCATTCCAAAATTTTATTATTTGTTAAATATTATTTGACAAATATTACTCTGAAATTAATAACAAAAGTCCATTTACTATGAAGCAAAACTTTTGAGTCCTATAGCTTACTGGCAGGAGTGAAACAAAACTTAGACAAAAAGATGAAGGAGAAAAAGGAGAGCCTTGGAGACGTTAGAGAAAGTGTAGGGATGAAAGTCAAAGAAGAATAAAGAGAGAGGAATGTGTCTCCCTGGTTTAACTAAAGAGGGTCTCACAGCAGGAGGGCCTTAGATGAGTAACGACTTTGTCAACTTGTATTTGACCAAAATATTAAGTCTTACTTTGATTAAACATCCAATATAATCACTCCAACTAGGGATGTAACGATAAGAAAATTTTGTATCACGGTTATTGTGACTAAAATTATCAGTTATCATTATTATTGTGGTATTGTTGCAGTGTGCTCAAAATGTTCAAAAAGTACTTTAACACAGTCTTGAAATCATTCAACCCTTTAATATTATAATCATAACTCTTCTTTTTGCCTTTTTGTCAATAAATGTGTCAATAAATGCTCTTTGAGTACATTTCTGTACCCTTCTTTCATTAGAAATAAAAGTAAAAAATTCTGACAAGTATTTGTCATTATTTTGTTGTAAATGCTTAAACTGTGTAATTACAAGAATAGAAAAAACAGATTTGAACTTTAAACAGGATTCTCTTCATAAACAATTGAAAATAAAAAACAAATAACCTATTTCACAAACACTCACATATTTTAGTTTGCCTGCAGCATTAGTGTCCATGTTACAGCTCCTTATATTAGACCATGTCATGGCCTTTTTTTTAATGACCATAATCCCTGAAGCAGTTAGCCCCCTTCATGACTCTCCTCTGGTCCCTCCTCTCCATGGCAGATCTCCTCAATATTTTCTCCTCTAATCTTTCCAGAGTAGATCGATTAAATCCATAAAGCACAAACTTTGACGGAAAAAGACGATCAGTTTCAAAATACGGAGAATACACGGCAAAAGAACGACAAGAACACACTCTAAAACGATACTAATGCTATTATTTACAAGATTTATACATTATTTAGATAAATAATACTGACAACAAAATATATGTGGTTAGCACTCAGACCAGGGGTGGGCAAGTGCGGCCCTCCACATCACTAAATGTGGCCCGCCATTCGTTCCCGACCAGCAGCTGTAAATATGAAGAAAACTCAGATATCCAATAGAAATCATTCTAGATAATCTAGACTGATATTTCACTGACTTATGTACGTTGTTTATGACCTTACTTTGCTATAACAGTGTGTCTAAATTTCTTTAATGAAGTCTTTGAACATTATACAAAGTAATACTTCATATTTCATTTAAAAAATGACAGCAGCAAAATATTTGAGCTTTAAAAACTTGAATAACACTCATTATTTTATTGATTTGGACATAGCTTCATTGGCTTTAATTCCACGTATGTTACCTGAATTTGCTTGAATTCTATGTCAGTCTCATTTGATTATGCATAATAACTTGCATTTATGTTGTAATATATGAATATTAGTATTCTAATGTTATGACAAATTTATATTTTCATTTGTTGTTTATCCAACATTCTTTTTCATCATCGAGAGTTTCTGAAAAATTATAACAATGTGGCCCTCAGGCTGGAAAAATGGCTTTCAGTGGCCCTCTTTGTAATTAAAGTTGCCCACCCCTGACTTAGACCACCTGTAGTTCTCTCAGGTATGGCTCATTGAATCTTCTCTCTCGCTCTCTCTCCCTCTCTACCTCTAGAGCTCGGTCAGCTTATTTACTCGAGGAGTTAAGGCAGTTTTAACCGTGCACGTCTTTTTCTTCCGCCGCAGCTTCGTGTTCAGACAGGGTGACTGTCTTCTATCAGTTTCACCTCGGCAATCTTGTAAAATCCAAAATTTAACCAGACTTCAGAGTCCGTTTCCAGAGGGAAATCTCCGCTGTCTCTAACTTTCGCTGAGACCAAACAAAGCAAACTGAGCATGTGGTTTCCATGAAGCTGCTTCATTCAGGAAGAGACTCATAGTTCTGCCATTTCCAGGCAAAGAGCGGCATCACTGTGCATTTTTGTCGTTATCAAACACGGTACAACGGTAATTTTTATAGGACACGGTAAATATTACCGTGGAAAATCTTACCACAGTTTACTATTTAACCGGTAACTGTTACATCCCTAACTCCAACTGGTTAGAAAATATTGTGATAAGCGATTTGATACCAAACAGTACATATCTAAAAAATAACAAAGAGTAAACAGTTTCAGTCTTAACAATTCAAACCAACAAAATATATGTGGTTAGCTCTCAGACATATAAGTTAACATGGCTTTGAGATGGTATGCTACCAAAAGTTAAGGTGTAGAAATCCTATTATAAGCATTCTCCAATAAACAGAGTCAATTGAAATAATACAGAGTAAAGGCACATTCCTGGAGAGGAAGTTCTCTCCTCAGTTTCTACTGGAGCTGGCTGTTGATTTGTCAGAAGGCTTTACTAGAAACTACAAATTCAACTTATTCATAACTTTGGCATTTTAGAGCTAAAAACACAAAAGTCACATCATCAGAATGCATTTTTCATGACAGGGTGAAATATGACATTGTTAGATGTGTCCATTGTTTCATTTAAAGGGCTCTAATTTCGTGGCGCAGGGGGCGCAAGCCTGGCGCACCCCGTGCAGTGTTAATTTCGTCCGGCGCACCGCCATGCGCTGCCAATTTGACAATTTGGTAGACCGTCTGCGCAGAGATGGGTGTGACGGCGCACCAGGGGGAGGTGTCGGCAGATTCATTTTGGCGCAGTGACAATTTCGTGCCAAAAACAGTGCGAAAAGTGCGCTGAAAGCTCGCCAGCTGCAACCTGGTCTAACCTCGGCGCAGGGCGAAGCGTACCCTCCACAGCTGTAATTTGGTGACAAGCGCACATGTGCGCACGCCTCAGAGGCAGGTTTCCACAGCGTCAGGCACATTTTAATGCAATAAACAATCACAGCAATCAATATTTAATGTAACAGTCTGAACCAGCATAAACATTTGTATCTATATCAACTATCCGTCATCTGATGTCAGATTAAAGCCGTTTGTCATAAAGAAACTTAACCTGACGGCAGCTGGAAGTTTGATGCACATCTTACAAGTCAATAATAAACAGCCTTAACATCTGATACTCAGTATATATCTGGCTTCTCTTATTTCATTTAATTCAAAGAAAAAAATCGGAAAAAAAACAAAGGAAAAAAAGAGAAAATAAAATTTAGGCATTCAGGATGTACCTGTTATTTCCCATTTTCCTCTATTTTAGTCTTTATTTTTAACGTGATCTAAAAAGATGGAGAACATTATTGCAAGGAGGATGAGGAGGAGACACCGTGAGAGTATACAGTATATCACTATAGGCTCTGCTACTTGGCGATGACAAACCAGGAGTGCAGGTGGATCACAAGCATTATGAATGGATAAGACAGCTGTGGTGTAACTGTCTCTTATTTTTTTTTTTACTCCTATTAACGACAAAGGAACAGATTACATCTGTCCCGGGAGCTGGCCCACACGGTGACGCGCCCCGCTGTCCATTCTCCTGCTGAAGGACAGCGTCTCCACTGCTGGGTCTTTCCAGCACACTGTTTCCTGTGGCTGCGATAATTCAGACTGATCAGACACTGCGCCTCAGCAGCGCATTTAAAGGCAAGGAGAGACACTCATTTGATTGGTGAAGACGGCGATCGGCTGTGTTAATCCCACTCACGTCTATTCTCCTCCTATTCTGACATTTGCGCGGAGAGGCAGAGACGTGGGCGTGGACGGGCAACCTCTGCGCCCCTGTGCGCCATAAGGTGGGGTGTCTTCCCACTGCGGGAAACTTGCAAAGTTCGCAGGTCACACCCAGTCCGCGCGGCGAAGGCCGGCGCAGGTAGGTGCGCCTGCGCTTGCGCCTGGTCTACGAAATTAGAGCCCAAAGAGTTTTTAGGGTTTGTGGTTTTCTGTTGGCTGAAAACATCTGGACAGAGATGAGGAAGAGCAGATGAGGGATCCGAATGAGCAGGGAGGTCAAAAGTCAACTTAGATGCCACCTAAGAATCTTCTGAGGGTAGAACAGAATTTTTTAAGAATCTGGGAACGTAGTCTGTTAAAACGCCTTATCAGGTCTCAGCCATTCACTGTTTAGGAAGGAAGTCCAGAGTAATAAATACATCTCTAGCATCCACACAGATGTCTGCTCGTTTTAGTTGGTGGGAAATAAAGAGAGACTTTGAGGCTCCACATTTCTCTAGTGAGTTACAATGAGGGTCCTCCAGAGAGATGGAGAAAGGAATTAAGACATCCTTGTCTTCCAGGATTTTTGAGGAGTTTTTTACAATGAGTATTTACCGGTGGTTGGTATGGTGAGGGCTCATGGAGACACTGTGGAGAAGAGGAGCAGAGGGTTAGTACACTCACAATGATAAAAGATCTTAGAAAGAAAACTCCGGGGCCAAAACTCCCAACAGGAGACCAAAAAGGTTTAGCACCAAAACACAAAAGAGTTCAGCGCAAGTCATAAACGAGCCAACAGACCCCTGTGGTTGTGGAAATCCACCGGCACTGAAGAAGTGTCCACCAGCCAGCTTTAAAGTGCAGGTGATGATTCAATGAAGGTGTGTGGCTGTGGAAGAAGTGTGCAAGGGAAACCACGCCCACTCCCCATGGCAGCAGAGAGGAACAGGATCAGTGAACAGGCAGAAGCAGCTCAGAGGGGGGGGAATCCTCACACAGATGTTTTATAAAGGGGGCTCTCAGCTGTGTCCCTCGCGGAGGAGCTCACAGGCTGCAGGGCGGTGTGTTCAGCATTGGGGGGCTGGGTTAGGGAGGAGGCTGAAATACAAAACAGAGACAAGAGTGTTAGCTCTCTAGAGACACACCTACCTATGACATACCTACCAACCTGACCACTACAGAACAAGGCTCTGTTCACACTGCAGTCAAATGTAACCTGTATCTGGTTTGTTTCTGACAGTGTGAACAGCACAAGTTACTTTGAATCTGACATTTTCAAACAGATTCAGGCCACTTTCAAATGTGGTACTGAATCAGATATTCATCGGATTTTCTTGAATGTGACTGCGGTCTGAACAGTCAGGTCACATTAATATGACTTTGACGTCATTCTAGAGCAGCACGTCATTATCTTGAGACACATGTTCTTAAAGGAAAAGTTCGGTTCCTGCAGCTTTTACATTGTTTATAGAATGAAGTAGAACAATATACTCACCCTGAAGGCTTTTCTGATGCAAACAGTGCTTCGGGAGATATTTAGATCCAAAATCGAGCAGTGGACATCCAAACAAACGTAGCACAATAGGGCATGTATAGCACCGCTCCTAAAACTGCATTAATCGTCCAAAAACTCATTATTTCACCAATATTCCATCATGATCCAGTCGCGCTACTCCTCCAAGGCAGTCTGAGTCGCTCCAGACATATCTTTGAGCCTCTGCTGAGCTCTGAGCTGACGAAGAAGACCGGGTGCCTCTGCACATGCGCAGTACGGCTTATTGTTCCAGGGGCGACCGCCGGCTACACTACGACTTTCTTCTTCCAGTTTTGTGCAAAATGGACGAATATCTATCGGATGAAGATGTTGTGGAGGAGAACTTTGAATATGATGGGTGTCCTTACAGTTTCAAGCCAGAGTTTACAGATAAGGAGCTTATAGAAAGGAGGACGTGGAGACAGCGCTCCAGAGAGTACTGAGCATGCGCAGAGGCACCCGTTCTTCTTCGTCAGCTCTGAGGTCAGCAGAGGCTCAAAGATATGTCTGGAGCGACTCAGACTGCCTTGGAGGAGTAGCGCGACTGGACCATGATGGAATATTGGTGAAATAATGAGTTTTTGGACGATTAATGCAGTTTTAGGAGCGGTGCTATACATGCCCTATTGTGCTACGTTTGTTTGGATGTCCACTGCTCGATTTTGGATCTAAATATCTCCCGAAGCACTGTTTGGATCAGGAAAGCCTTCAGGGTGAGTATATTGTTCTACTTCATTCTATAAACAATGTAAAAGCTGCAGGAACCGAACTTTTCCTTTAAAGTCACTTCATGGACAGAAAATAATCAGAGGTTAACATAGACATGATTTTTAAAAAGTTTCTACTATTTTTTCCTAAAATAAAGAGTTTTGGTTTTATTTCCATCTACAACATTAAACATGCATAAAGGGAGGAGTGATGAGAGAAAGAGAGCGAGCACTGGGGCGAGCGACTGGTGTCTCCATTACACACACAATAAACGATAAATGTGAATGAATCATACTTTTGTATTATGATATCTGATAAACTTAGTTTATTAACACTGCTCTGACTTTTTGAATGGATGTATCAGGACAAAATTAAAGTTTACAGGACGCAGAGACACTGATGATCCACTGCTGTCCATCTCATCTGTATGTTATATATGTTTTATGCGAGACAGCGTCAGTCAGTGAGCAGTCTGCTCCTGTCTGATCTGCTCTCAGACAAACTAACAAACATCAGAACAGATGACGAAACTAAGTTTTCACCTCTTTGTTAACCTGTTCAGCGTTGTGGCTTTGAGCTGTTTGGCTCTGCAGCAGTGATCTGCGATCAGCAGGAAAGAACGGCTGCCTTTAGGTTTATAAGAAATAAAATATAGCCGTTATTGCTTTAATAAGAGCTCACTCAAGGTGAGCTGCTGTAACATCAGGTTCTTCTCCAGCATTGTGAAGCTCAGTTCTGGTCTCTCTGTGTTTGGTGCTCTCATCACACCGTGCTGTGCCTGATGTCATTAATTTTAAACTGATCATGTCTGTCACTTCTGAAGCCTGAGCTGTTCACATCGATTCAACGGGTTAACAGAGTGGTAAAGGGAAGACAGATTTTGTGGCCAACATGGGGAAAATGTCATCCATCAGAGTATGAAAAACAAAGATTAATAATAATGAGTTCTATGATTGATCAAGAACAACTTCAAACAAAAAGGACAAAGTTTTGTTTTTTTTGTATCTTACAGTTTCTTCTTTTGTAAATCAGGAATCCAGAGAGGGCAAGGACAGGAACCAGGACCACGGCAAGAATGATGAGGGCAACGGGCAAATGATTCACAGGCTTCACTGTTGATCAAAAGTGTAAAAACAAATATTAAAATAACACTGTTCTGATTCATGTCATACTTTAATCACCATATGATTATGATAAAAATAAAACAGATGAAACTATAACCAGAGAAGAACAAAACACAAAAACATGATCACAAAATCAAACATGTTCCTATTTGATTTCATTTGATTTCAAACACCTTTTAATTTTATTTGTGTTGTGTTGTATATATACACATATATACATATATATATATATATATATATACACATATATATATATATATATATACAGTCTGTCACAATCTCAGTTTTCAGCCTCAGCCTCTCCCGCAGCCTGTCACTCCCTGCTGCACCCTAATTAGCC
Source organism: Scarus forsteni (assembly GCA_036419115.1). Taxonomy (NCBI): domain Eukaryota; kingdom Metazoa; phylum Chordata; class Actinopteri; order Labriformes; family Labridae; genus Scarus; species Scarus forsteni. The sequence goes on from JAZDUH010000070.1 coordinate 51,729, forward strand.
CAGACTCACCTCACCTGTGTTGCTGATCACACCTGCACCTCATCTCCTACAATCAAGCCAGCTACATAAGCCCCAGCTCCACACTCAACCGGCGTCAGACTGTCGTCGCACTCATGTTGAGAAGTCCAGACTTGTTTCCCGGATTGATCACCTGTTGCCGACAAGTTTCGTCCCAGACTCTGCCTCATACGCCTGACCCTCGGCTTGACTCCAAGGTATCGACTAGCTTCTGTTCTGCATTCACCCGCCTGTCTGAATCCCTGGCTTTCGATCCTGCTTCCGTCTCCCGTTGCCGAGTCCTGTCTGCTCTTCGTTGTGAACCACGTTTGGTATCTGATCCTGCTTCCGCCTCCTGTTGCCGAGTCCTGTCTGCTCTTCGTTGTGAACCACGTTTGGTATCTGATCCTGCTTCCGCCTCCTGTTGCCGAGTCCTGTCTGCTCTTCGTTGTGAACCACGTCTGGTATCTGATCCTGCTTCCGCCTCCTGTTGCCGAGTCCTGTCTGCTCTACGTTGTACCGTCCGCCTGGTATCCGACCCCCTGCCTGTCTTCGACAACGTGAGTTTGTCTGAATCTCATCTCCGAGTGTTCCTGAACGCCTCAGCTCATCTGTGTGTGAGTCCAGCCTGCATCACCTCCTTCTGTAAAGACTGTGTGAGCTTCTGTCAGTGCTTCTCCTGGGTGGCTCAGTCGGTAAGGCGTCCGACTGCGGATCGAGCTGTCGCGGGTTCGACCCCCGCTCAAGCCACAGCCTGTTTTCTGTTTAAACTGTGTGGGTCTCAGTTTTTGACTCCTTCTGCGTGTTGCAATCCAAGAAGTGTCCCTCTCCTAAGTTTGCTGTTGCGGGTTGAAGCCCCGCTCAAGTCGCAGCTACACCCCTGTAAAGACTTTGTGAGCCCCGCTCAAGCCGCAGCATCTCCCCTGAAAAGGTTGAGGGAACCAGTGTCTGAACAGCTCTGGGTTAGCTCAGTTGGGAGAGCGCCCGCCTGCCAATCTCCTGGTCGTGGGTTCGCGCCCCGTCCTGAACTGTTTCTGGTCTTGGTGTTAATAAAGACTATTCTCATGAAACTGCTTGCTTCTGGGTCCTAACTGCAACCGTGTCACAGTCATGGAAAATATTATTAGACCACCCTTGTTTTCTTCAATTTCTTGTTAATTTTAATGCCTGGCTCAACTAAAGGTACATTTGTTTGGACAATTATAATGATAACAACAAAAATAGCTCATGAGAGTTTAATTTAAGAACTAAGAACTATTCATTTTCCATGGTTTTCTTGATAATAACCAAAATTACTTAAATTCTTACGTCAATAGCTATGGCATTGTACCGCCAAAAACACTACTTTTAAGCATTAACAAACAATCAAATAATGATAACCATCTAATCATTGTAACTACACAAATTTACTCACAATCAATACATTAACCTCTACAATCTCACCAATAAATATAAATAAATATATAAATACAATAAATATACAAGTTAAAATCCACAAACACAAGTAAAATGTCAACACGATCTTCACTATGCGAGTGGGCAGACAACACACTAAAATACTAAACTACAACCATGGTGGTAGCCAAAATACACACCATGAACAACGCAACACACTGCACACCAGTTTCCTCTTTAAACCCCAAAGATAAACACAATTAACACAACAGCACCTACATTTGCACCTTGACACGGCGATGTAGCTGTTTGACTCATCAGACAAAGAACTCACACTGCCACTGTGAATTTTTGTCTGCCTCCTTTGCCAAACCAACAACACTAAACCTGATCTGAACAAAACTCAGCATCTAACAATTCTTCTAAATCATCAGCATCAAAGTCATCCTCTACCTGCCCTGATCATCTTTAACTCTAAAACTACACAGAATTCCTTCATGATCACTGAAGTAAGTGGGAATCACTGCACAATCCACATTGTACATTGTTGATTTAACATACACATGATCAATCAATGTCCCTTCTCTGTGGTTGCTTCTGTTACACGCTGCCTAAATCCTTTTGAGCCCATGAATTTACAAATTGATGATTTATTTAGAATGTTTTCATTAAAATCTCCCATTATTACAATTGTGTTACTGATTGGACTTAACCAATCAAGTAACTTCCCCAGATTGTCTTTGAATACTGAATTTGGATAACATGGTGGACGATAAATCACTGCCAATAGGATGTTCAGTTTGACACACAGGACACACCAAACACTCCAGATTTAAATCAGGTACCTGCAGAATCTCACAGTCCAAATTGTCTTCACTGTATAATCCAACTCCACCATGTTCTAGCTCCTTAAGCTCAATTTGGCATGACTGCTGCTGCTGTAACACACACCACGAGGACGGCTGTGGAAAGTGTAACCATCAATTTGGACACTGTGCAGTGAGGACTGTGCAGTGAGCCACGTTTCTGTGACAGCAACACAGGTAGGCTGTGAGTGCTTCATGCAAGACACCAGATCCACCACATGGCGGCCTAAACTTTGAACGTTCATTAGATACACAGAGAAACTGTGTGCATCTAATGAAGGTTTCTGCTGTCCAATTAAAAATGGAGGCATGGCTGCTAAAGCCTCCTTGATGGTAGCCTTGCAGTAAATGACCTTCTCTTCAAAATCCCTGATGATCAGTCCTGACAAAGCTCTAACACGACTCAGTGCTACATACGCCTGTCCAGGTGCAAACACCTTCTCAAAGGAAACTACAGCCTGGTCTACAGTTAAACCCTGTACTTTGTGTACAGTCGACGCCCACGCTAACTTGAGAGGAAACTGAACACGCAGACCCCCCACTTGGTGGCCCTCTCCTGCTCTGGATCAATAGCAGTAGAATCCCTGCATTCTACTGCTGCATGTGCACGCTGTCTCCTCCTCTGTGAGCCAATCTTAGGGTCGTCAAATTTAACATAAACTGTTTGAGGAAACGTGTCGTCATCATTATCAAAATCGATCTGAGTGACTGTGCCACATGCTCCATTGACCAGACCATCCCCGACATCCACGTTCTTACAAAGCATGACACGCGCATTCCTCGCCAAACTCAAACGCTCCTGCAAACATGTGTCTGATGCTGCACTATGATGCCCAGTCATCCTCTCCAATTTGCCTGTTTTGCTACTGTTTTTGTAGTCCTGAGCATCAATGTTAACATAATCAGGACACATGGCAAAGAGCTGCTTGAGGTTGTGCTCAGACACTTGCCTATTCGTTGGGAGAATATGCAACGCTGAGCTCTGCTCCCCGGTCTCACGCGACTTTAAAATTTCAACATCGCTATCTAACAGGGGTGTGTCCTTGGAGCGCACTCTCAACCTATTCAACAATCCAGCAAACACACTGTCCTTCTGCCTGACTACTGTGGTCAACTCCACGATGCTAAAGTTGCACCACAGATCCACACCAATGGGACAGCTATACAGAGGCTTCCCTTTAACAGGAGGCAACTGATAGAAGTCTCCAACAGCTATGACACTAACACCACCAAAAGGGGAAAAGTCACCTGTCTGTCTAATCTGCCTCAACCTGCCATGAACATAAGCCAGCAGACTGTGATCAACCATGCTGATCTCATCGATGATCAGAATTTGGAGGTGACCCAATTCAGCTCTTAGAGAGTTTAGTTTCTCCTCACCTAAAGGGGTGTAGGGTAAACTAGCCTGTTTGCCAATGCCGAATGTGTGATGAATTGTTGCTGCATTTAAATTGTATGCAGCGATGCCCGTAGGAGCAGTCAGTAAAACACAGACATCATCTGGTTGATCACACAGTGCTGACAGCAGCCTCCCTGCCTCGTACTGAATAGCCCTGATTAAATGACTTTTCCCCGTACCTGCTCCACCTGTGATAAACACCTGCAGAGGCTCTGGGTTTTTGCCCATCACCTTCTGCAAACACCAATGTCTCACCTGATAGAAAACAGCTAACTGTGTCTCATTCAGAGACCTGACCAAACACAGACCCTCACTATGAGACATGATGTTTCTCTTCTCTAACCTCACCACCTGTTTAGCACTAACAACCAAATCTGGAATATTCTCTAAACCTTCCACCAGCTGCTCTCCCTCTAGCTCTGCTGCCTGCTGCAGCCTCTTCTCCTCTAAACACTCGAGGCGCTCCACTTCCTGCTCGGGACAGAGCTCACCCCACGCATCTTCATCATTGAGCAGCTCAGCGATCTCCTGAGCTCGCTCAAAATCCTCACAGCCAAATTCAAATTTGGCCCTATTCTCAAATCCACCACGGCCTGCACCGGATGCACGGAGTCACTAAACGTCACCTCCCGTCCTTATAGAACTGACTGAACAGCTCAAAGCCCTCAGGTTTGAGGTCTGAGTCAGCTCTATAAGGAAGGAACAACTGCAACAGACTCTGGAAATGTGCCACCTGCTGCTTCTCTAAGTTGAACGCATGTACCTCACCACATAAACTGAGATCGTGTTCTCCTCAGGATGAAGCCCAGGTCATTTTTCAATTTGATTGCATTTTTGGGTTTTTCATTCCTGTAGAGAACACGATACTCCGACGCAAACGTAGCCATACACATGTCACTAAACACCTGATCGTCGGGCCTGTTCCTGAACCTGTCCACTATGCTCGTCATCCACATATCCTCTGACCGAAGATCATGTGATGACGCCCTGTGCTGCAAAACACTGAGAGGTAAACTCATCTTAACTACGTTGCTCCCTGTTGGCACAAACACAACCTTTCTGGAACACTCCTTCAGATGCATGGACGTTAGCCTGTACACTGCCTCCTGGGCGCAGACGTCTCTGTGGTGTAAATATACACTGCCGAGCTTCTTCAAGCTTTCTCTAGCAGAGAGATTTCCCTGTTTTGAGGCTTCTTTTTGGGCATTGCTCAATAAAAGGCCAATTTCTCTCTCTGATTTTGTAATGTACGAGATGATGTAGATCACGACTGCGTAGGCGTCAGTGACAAAGCTAAGGTCCATGTTGGCGTTCCAGCACTTCAACAACTTCCTACTGTACTGATTGACCCAAACACTGTTTACCTCTCTCCGATACACTACCTTCGTCTTCTTCTCTAAACGCCTGTACGCCAGCTCAAAGATCTCCTGATTTATGCTCAGGCTAGCAAACAACTCCTCTACACAAGCAGCAGGCACCTCCTTTTCCACTGCTTCCTTTAAAGCTGTTAAAATCGCCTGTGCTACATCTTTTGGGATTTTAATGTCGTCTTCAAAACACTTACAGACTGGCTTGTTTTTTGAATCAGAACCCTTCCCTGTGCCACGTGCCTTTTTCCGATCACACGTGCACTCTTTCATGTGACAGATAAATGTCCGCGCTGAAACTGGTTTTGGGAAATTGAAACGACATTTTGTCTTCTTGATCCTACATGTTTTTGCATGTCGTTTGGAGTGTGTTTGAACCGATGTCACAATGTCCAATAATGTGGCATCGTCAGAGGGCAACTCGCATGTGACATATTTATCTATGAAAGCAACGACCTCCTCATCTGTGTTCTTACCAATTTTGGGGGCGCCCTCGATCCAAAACAAACAGTGAACATGAGGAGAGCTGCGCTGCTGAAATTCAACCCTATGAAAATGATCGACAATTTTGCCAATTGGTTCAGCTGGAGACATGAGAACCGCTTTCAGAAAACAGTGCCATCTGTAATCGAACATCCGCGCAGCTGTCACCGGATTACGACGCAACAACTGACATCTGTCTGCCCACTCCAAATCCTCCACCGTCTGCATCCTGCCCTCCTGTTTAAGGATGCTGGTCAGCAGGTTCTGCCAGCGCATATCAGCAGACGAAAACGAACAAAACCACGTCGGGATCCCTAACTGACGAACACAAGCCATCACTTCCTTCTGAACTGACTGCCAAAACGCCGGAGTCCCTCTAATTGGTCTCAGGAACTTAAAACCATCGTCAAACTCTAACAACTTCTTTAAAGCCTCTTCATCCTTCAACATACTCTGTGTGATCCTCTGAGACCTCTGACCTACTTTGCCCTTACGCAACGCCACAGAAACACTCGATATCACCCGATCTAGCTCAGACATATACTGAGCAAAAAATATGTACTCTACATTACGCGCAAAACGACCATCAGCGTGCATAACCCTATTGTTAAAGTAACGCGTCAACGTCAAATAAGAAGGCCGATTGTCATGAAAGGTCTTATCACCACGAGGAAACAACACCGGGAAACATTTAGCCTCATTCGTCCGGTCAGAAAGCATCTTCACTGGACAATTTCCCTCTGCAGGCGCAATATTCACAATATCCTCAAAATACTGATCTAATGCTTCCTGACCAATATCAACAGGCATAAGACAAGTGTCCTGAAACATGCAGTGCTGCTGCCTGTCATGTAACATTTCATCTTGTATTATTTCTGATGATTCTTCTACATTCTCAGCTAATTTAGCCTTTACCTTTGGCTGATTACCTTCCTGAGCACTAACCTCACCCTGTTCTACAACCTGATCGACAACACCACTAACCTCAACCTGTCCAACAATCTGCTCTAAAACACCATCAACCTCACTCTGTCCAACAAGATGCTCTGCCACAGCACCAACCTCATCCTGTCTAACAATCTGCTCTACCACAGCTTCATCCTCACTAGACTCAGCCTCTTCCTTCTCTTCATCCTCAATCCTACAAAACTCATTAACCCAATCCTCATTAAAGTCTATGTCAGCATAAAGGGCATTTGTCCTCTTTAAATACTCTAGCGCCTGTCTTACACGTAAAGTATCGACAAACTGATACTCATAATGCCCTTTATATGTCAGTTTACGCTTCAGTTTCACTTGTACCAACGACCCCTCCATGCTAGACCGGGGCAACACACGAGTCGACTGCACGATGTCGGCTGGAACACATGTCACAGGCGCATGCACTCCGTTCTGCGCACCTTTTGGCAGTGCCAGCATTATCATGAGCGGGATATGTAAAGCTATTAAATGCTGCTCTAAGCTGTTCAAACATCCCAGTTCAGGTGGAATGGGATCCAGCTCCAGGTTATTGATCCAGCATTCAGCTGGCATCTTACCTTTTCTAATCTTAGCATCACATGTATGACAAATCCAACGGTCACCTCTAGATACGGCCAACAGACAGGGTACAGCACATTCATCATTACAACTATGCAAATAACACTCACTAATGCACCTCTGTGCAAGATCAGCTGTTTCTACACTTGTGCTGTAAGCTTCCCTCTCACAACTAACAACCTGATATTTAAAAAACGACCTATGACAAACACAGCAGACAAAATCTGGACCATCTCTGACCTTTTCTAAAAACTCATTCATGACAACATCAAAGTCTTTCAACTGCTCAACCTTCTGCTCCTGCTCAACCTAACACGACCAGTAACTTGCTGCTTATGCTCTAAACCATCATACTTTCTTTTACTTCCCTTTCTACTCCTCTCTTTAACTTTCTCCCTATGATGGACACTGCCTCTATATTTCATTGTACTCTCGGCTTTACTCTTGGCTTTAACTTTCTCCCTATGCTGGACACTGCTTCTATATTTCATTGTACTCTTGGCTTTACTCTTGGCTTTAACTTTCTCCCTATGCTGAACACTGCCTCTATATTTTACCATACTTTTGGCTTTACTCTTGGCTTTAACTTTCTCCCTATGCTGAACACTGCCTGTATATTTTACCATACTTTTGGCTTTTATTTCCTCCCTGTGTTTGATGTTTTCTTTATATTTCTTAGCACTAAATGCTTTAACCCTTTCCCTGTGCTCAGTGCACTCTTTATATTTACCTACACTCAGTGCTTTTACTCTTTCCCTGTGCTCAATGCTCTCTTTATATTTAGCTACACTCATTGCCCTAACCCTCTCTCTGTGTGACACATTTTCTCTATACCTTTTAAAACTGTTTAACTTTTTCTTTTCCCTAATCTCATTTTCTTGATATATATTTCTGAACTTCAACTGACATCTCTTCCTCATCAACTGTGTCTGCTGTGTCCATTCCTTATGCCTGAGATACTTCGATCTTACAGACCGCCTACCTGACTCTACTTTCCTAGTACTCTCTTCAACCTCTGTATCTAAGCCCACATCCGAAACTTCAACATCATCACTGCATCTTATTGCTGTTTCCTCACCATCTACAACCACAACATCCGAACATCTTGCTCTAAAGCTGTAACCTGACACATCACTAACTTTACAATAACCATAACAGCTCTGCAGTCCAGGCTCATAAACACAAACAACATTCTCAAAGTGCTTCCTTAAGATATTCTCTAAATAAATACACTCTGCAGAAAAACACTTGCTGCTACAGCTGTACTTCAGCCAACGACCATCATAAAACGTACACGTGCTAACACCTAGCAAATCCGCTGTAACCTGAATTTCCACCTCTGTGGCCCAAGTGTTCACATTCCTCATCCTGGACTGCTGAATATACTCCAACACCGACGAGTACTCACTCCTAATGATACTACGATACCTATCTGCATTCCTCTCTAGCTCCTTACAAACGGCAAGCCTGATCTTACGATGGTGCTTCTGTGAACCACTCACAGCCTGAGAGATGGCTCTGAAGAAGCAGTTACCATCGGCCACAATCCTCTCATTTCTACAAGGAACCCCTAACAATCCGACACGTGTGGACACCGGTCCACCAATCTTCACAAACTCCAAATCAAAACTGCTGCACAAAGCCTTACAGACATCTACACTGAGAGGATGGAAAACCAGCTCTGCATTTCTGACTTCATTAACAAACTCTACATCTAAATTCGCCTCACTAACATCAAATCGCTTTGATTTTTTTGACATACGAGTGTCGCTGCTCCCATCACTGCCCAAAGACGACACTGAAACACCCGACAGTGCTGGACTCACATCTACACTAACACAATGCTCAGGCACACAACTACCTTCAGGGACTACATTAATTGACCCACTGACAACACTAGACTCTGGTGCTGGAGCAGTAGTCACCTCTGTGACGATACTCTCCACAGAAACACCAGACAGCACTGGACTCACATCTACAGAAAGAAGAGGGGAGTCCTCTTCACTTCTAACAGATGTACCAATCCCTACATCTGAGTTTGCCTTTCTAACCTTTGACTGCTTCTTTGATTTCTTTGACATATGTGACAAAATTGGACTGGCCTCTACACTAACATTAACACTGAGAGGAGGGAAGTCCTCATCATATGTCAAAGGATTAACAACCACTACATCTAAATCTACCCTTCTAACACCGAATCGCCTTGATTTCTTCGACATATAAGGTCCAGACGAAACGGCTCGATTTTTGCCAGCAACAACACTCGGTCCTGCCTCTGAGCCACTGCTCACAACACTGGCATAAGACCCCACAGACATACATGACAACGCTGGACCTGCATCTACACAAACATCTACCCTGAGAGGAGGGAAGTCCTCATCATATGTTAAAGGATCAACAACTGCTACATCTGAATCTGACCTGCTAACACCAAATCGCCTTGATTTCTTCGACATATAAGTGCCAGAAGAAATGCTACGCTTCTTGCCATCAGTAACACTCGGTCCTGCCTCTGAGCCACTGCTCACAACACTGGCATAAGGCCCCACAGAAATGCCTGACAGTTGACAGTGCTGGACTGGCCTCTAAACTACCACAATGCTCAGGCACAACACTAGACTCTGGTGCTGGAGCAGTAGTCACCTCTGTGACGCTACACTCCACAGAAACACCAGGCAGCACTGGACTTGCACCCACACTGACAGAGATGCCACACAGTTCAAAGAGCCTCTCCCCTGAACTGAGACTGTCGGCCAAACGACAGATGTAGTGGTGCAGGTCATTCAGGCACGCAAAATGCAAAACCACGCTTGTACCGTTACAGTGTGACAAGCCAACGTTACTGCGTGAGTGACTGTCGACCACAGCGAACCGTCCATCCTCACAGATGATGGCAGAAGTGTTTCCACACATTGTCAGTAGACATGTGCTGTACTGACTGAAGATCCTCTCCAGTCCGTTACGCAAACTGATGAACACACCGCTGTCGATGTGTTCACCCTCAGTCACGCCTACATCCCCTAACACAGTGTCACCAAAACCAAACCTAACAACCTCATCATCAACTACCAACTGCTGTGGCAAATCTGGAACGGACAGCAGATTTGTCACATGGCTAAACACACCAAGGTCACGCAAACTAGTGTAAAGCTCATCGCCCAAAACCAACACGCGATCCAGCTCACGCCTCCCCCAGGAAAAAACACTGCTAAACGTGTGTTTGGCTAAGCTGACCAAAGCAATAGCCATACATTGCAATCCCCCATACACAAAGCGCCTGCTCCCCTGGTGAAACGACCTGCACAACCTTTGCTAGCCTAACGCCTCTCCTGCCCTCAACCTTTGCTGCTACATCATTACTGTCAGAATCTAAACCAACATCAGCAATGCAAACATTAGGAAAAACGTCCTTAGCTTTGCTGATCTTCTGTGGCCTCCGGGTTCCCTCGGGCACGGCAGGGCACGTTGCAGCGACCTCCTCCACGACGACCTCCTCCACAACGACCTCCTCCTCGACGACCTCCTCCTCGACGACCTCCTCCACGACGACCTCCTCCATGACAACCTCCGGGACCTCCTGGGCTGCTGCCTCCGCCTGACACAAATCAAAACTAAAGCTTAACTACATAACAAACCAGGAGAACAAATGCAATTTTCACCATAAGTCACATGTTATGTTAAACAAAGACATGCCTGCTGCTGGACTGGACTGGGACTGAGGCAGACTCACCTGGGCACGTGAAGGTGTTGCCACCACCTATAAAGAACAGAAAAAGAAAAAAACATTAAAATAATGCAACTCTTATCAAAACATGTACCACACCTCATCAGTCTCTCTCCACAAAACAATAAAAAAAGAAAAAACACACCTGCCGCTTCCCTCCTCTGCGCTTCGTGGCAACACCTCGTGGCCGACGCTTCACAGGGGAAGCCTAGAGGAAGAAAAACAAACCTTTGTAACAGCTGTCTACCACTTCTGTTCTCAACTTTTTCAGACATGTGACTTGTGTGCACTTTACCTGGCCAGCTGGTGGCTCAGCGGTGCAGCCAGAGCCAGAAGAAGGACTAACCTTCTCCATAGCATCCAACATGTCACCGCTGAACCACACAGGGTTGGGCGGGATGACAGACCGAACCACAGCAGGTGCAGTCTTGAAAACGAAGACAAACAGAATTGTGTTAATAACATGTTACATGCAGGCTCAGCACAAAACTATTAAACAATTACTCAAAAAAAACACATTACCTTGCCCTCCCTTCCTACCACAGTCCACTCCCAGGGGTCGCTGTGACGTGGCACGGGGACGTGTCCTGTCACAACTAGCCTGGGAGACACCGTGGCATGCGGCGATGTCCGGGGGGACACCGTGGGCGTGGGCGGAGGTGGTGCCAGCTGCTGCAGGGCAGCGTCCCACAGCAGCTCCACCAGGATAGGGGTGCCATCGGTGTCGCTGAGGTGCACCTGAAAAAAGTCCAACACAGAAGACATTTTACTTCATTAGTGTATCTGACACTAAAGAAAACATCCAACTCCAACTGTCACGACAATAAAGTAAGATGTACTCACGCCGTCGGGGCACCACAGCTCCAACCGATGGAGAGGGAGGTGCTCTGCCGCAGACACGTAAGGGAGACCTGACACAAATGTCACAAAGCACAAAAAAAACTTTAAATACTCTAACTCTGATTTTACATCAGTGTTAAATTACATATGGGCATGCATTTACATGTAAATGATCATTAATGCATACGGTCACATTTAAAAAATTACCATTTCTCAAACACTGCAGCAGATATGAAACAAGCTCAACTTAAACATACCCATGCGTGCTGCGACACGGTGAAACTCCTGACGCAGCGCCAGCTGCAGGCCCGGCTCGATGTTCAGGCGTGGAGGGAAGTCCAGCACGAACACCTTACAGAAAAACTTTGGTCATCAGATCACATTCATGTCTCCGAAATAAGTGCATGACAAAACAACAGCTGCTCACAACACTTTTGCTGACACAGAACCAAACAATCAACAACAACAATAAATTGAAACCTGAACACACACCTTGGGCCAGCGGCTGCAGATCGAGGTCAGGAGAGCACCGAAGTCCAACGCTGCCTCACCAACTGTCCGGCTAGCTGTGAGGTTGTTGCTCGGGGCAACCACGCAGACGGCGTCCGGGGTCCATGGGAGATCCGCATGCATGGCCTCTGTCCTCAGCTCGGCGGCCGACGCACCTGGAACAGAGAGAAAAGCAAAGGACACAGGACCTACCGGCATGGGCACAAAGTCGTCCACAATGGCCCGGAGGTGGGAGTCTCCAACGACGAACACCAGCTGCAAAAACAGAGACACTGCTTTACAACAGAAGAACCAACCGTGACACCGTACGAGCTGCAGTTTCTATGTGAAACAGAAAAACTAATACCTTCTGGTCCGGACGATGCGCTGGAGAGACAAACTTCCGGTCCGTGGGTCAGCTCAGAAGTTTGCCATCTCCACAGATCGATGTACCCGGTACCGCACCCTGTTTCGTTGAGGTTGAATTCAGACAGAACATCATTAGAGGATAATTGACCTAAACAATATCAGTGAAAGATCTGAAATGAGAGCTTGACACATACGGGCGATTTAACTCCCGGACATGCGCCAGGGGGGGCCAGGAGTGCACCTCTGCCCTTCTCCACTTCAGGGCTTGAGCACGGCGGTGGCCCTTCGCTCGCGGCATCTTAACATGAAAACAAAAAACATTTTTAGTCAGTGCTCAAAGAGAAAGCAAAGCAATTTGAATCTGAATCTATGTTAATTATACTCACAAGCCGTCACATAGAAAACCTAATCTAACCTAACATTGAAATATAAAAATGTTTGAACTCACCTTGGTTGAGGGAGAGTGTGTGTGTGTGTGTATCTGTTTGTGTGTCTGTGTGTGTGTCTGCTTGAGTGTGGATGTATATAGAATCAATTAAAATGTGTTCAGACTATTACTTTGTTTAGGTGTTTGTTTATTGAATAGATGTATCTGTGTGTAAAGATGTGTGAGTGTTCTGGATCAGAAGATCACAGATGCAAAGCACAACCACAGTCACCAAAGCAGGAGAGTACCAGATCGCACAGCCACAAGAGTTGGGAATCTACAAATCAATAAGATCAATTAAAATTAGTTACATGGAAACATCTGATCAATAATTTATCTCATTTAAGAAACAAATTAAAGCCTAAACGTGTGCTTATGCAAAACCTGAAAAGGTCTACCATTATAAAAAGATTTACATTTTCAGTCATTATATTTTCAAACATCGGAATAACTTAGGATTGGAGTAAGTTGAGAGAAAAACTCTATTTTTAATAATAAAATTAATTTTAACTAATCAACTTCATTGACTTATAGTCCTGCCTGAGCTGTAGGAAAATTTTAACTTAAATTTTTGACAAAACTTCTTGACAGAATCAATTAAATTAATCTTAGCATAGTGGTTAAGAAACAAACTAACATTAGCATCACACATTTGCTCTCTTAAAAAGATATGATGGCTGACAAAACATCGCTCAACTATGATGGAGAAACAAAAATGAGTCTATGTCAGGAGCTAAATGTTACCAGCACATAAAATGCAGCACAGATGCACAGAGGGCCACAAACAGACACACATTCACACCCAATGCAGAGAGTAAAGTGATGTTTGCATATGTTCAGCATGAAAGCAAGTCATGCTGATTAATCCAAATCCATCACATAAACCCTTGACTACATTTATAAACACTTCTCTCACAACAGATGGTAAACACACATCTTGATCATACAATTTATACCGTTATGACAACAATACCATACCATTAATAATGTCTATTTTTCTAAACTTTATCTGCATCAAATACTTCATTACATGCACTGCAAAAACAAATCATGCACACAGACACCTGCACACACACGCACAGAGATCTACAAGAAGACATGTCTTCACATTAAGTGCTATTCAGCCATAATGACAAGGACAAATCATCTCACAAACATGACTACTAAGAAAAACATATATTTTCCAAAAAACATTTGCTTTCTCAAAATACAGAACATCAACATGACACCTGAAGTAAGCCGAATTGCTCTAAACAAAGACAACAACTCTACATTACAAACTAGTGCTGGAGTATATTATTAATAATAAAGCCCCATAATTTTTTGCCACATCACTCAAATTAAATTAATTAAATTGATTAATTTTTCCCTCTCAAAAAAGGAAAATAATACACATAGACAGGTTGTCTATGAACTATCTATGTCGCTGAAGACTCCGAAATTTTCACTGTAAATTAACATCAAAGTCTTTAAACAATTCATTAAAAAAAACAATTGCAAGCCTTTGGAAATTTTTGACAGGCCTGTACTCATGAAAACTAACTTTTCATTATTAATAATTTTAAACACTGCACCCACTTACAAGTATTAACTCACTATTGTGATTTTTTAGTTTTTTAATCTCCTGCAAAAGAATAATTCTAATTATTCAATTTTATCAATATATTTCACAGCACTAACACAAAATAATCCAAATAATATATACAAAGACATCCGTATTAACACTGACTCAACATCACACACAGAAACACACACGCCAGTGATCACGTCTATATGCTTTCAACTTTCACTATAACAAATAATGTTCTTAAAGAACAGTTAAAGACCTCATCAATAGTTTGACCTGACTTAATGAAAAAAAAATAATGTACTGTCTTGAATTGAAGGTTATGGGTGTTTAGAAGTGCAGTTGTGTTAGTGACAAAATCTGGCATCATGTACATCACTATAAGGCATCAGTGTCTAAGCTTTGTTTGACTGTGACACACAGTTCAGAAAACACAACACAAACTTTACAATAACTTACAAGCACTATTTGGTACCAAGTTAAGAAAAATAAATCTAGATTTTAGTTTTACAATTATCTGCAGAAAATAATTAAAATTAATTGATTTAACTGATACATTACCCAGCCCAAGCTGTAAAACCACATTATGTTCCTCCAAGGATAATAGTTAAGTTATGAGCTAAAAATCACTTTGCACTGTTTAAAAAATGTTAACAATTACTTTGATCACACATATTTTGTGTTAATAATTAACAGTGATATCATAATCTTTGAAAAATGGCTGCTCATATCAGCTTTGTCCAATAGTAAACAATATGCTGCATGATGATGTCATGTCTCTTTGTCACTTCCATCACACACAAAAAAAATTCCCGCCTTTTGGTAGCCTCTGTCAAAACTCAACCAATCACTGGAAGCTCCTCTAAAAACTGGGCGGGGCTTAATGGATGTAAACTGCCCACTAAATGGCTGACATACTGTCTAAACTGCATAGCAACAGCTCTCTGCTTAAAGCCAAAATACACAACCACTGGATCCACAGAATTAAATTCACTTCATAAACAGACAAAAGTAAACTCAGAGCAACACAGCATTTAAAAAATACCAACACCTGATTTCAGCCACACAGCTTAGACACAGACATAACAACTCTACACTAAAAAATGAAGCCAAATATCACCCACAGAGATATGGATAAACACACACTCATCAATAAAGTCCATCTAACTCAGATCATTACTGAAAAACTACAGAATAAATAAATGAGAGAAAATTAAACCAATTATTCAACTTCACACTATACCATCACAAACAGATATACACAAACATCAGTCATCACGTCATATGCTTTCAGCTTATACTAATAACATTTTTCTTTAATGAAAAATAGTTGAAGACCTCATCAATACTTTGACCGCATTTAATGTAAAAAATAAAGAAATATAAATCTGGATTTTTAGTTTAAAATCTTATGCAGAAAGTAATTTAAAATTAATTTATTTAACTCTTGTTGTATTTAGCTGTATCCATAGACCTAACTAGAGAAACATAAAATATCCAAATAATAATTAAGGAGCTAATGAAAACTGTGCACTGTTTGTAAAAAGTTAACAATTACTCCTATCACACATATTTTGTGTGAATAATTCACAATAAAGTAACTTTTACGATAATCCAAATATAATGTTCTTCAAATAAGAAAAGTTAAATACCATGTCCGTACTTTGACCTGAGTCAATGTAAAAATGAATTTACTGCCTTAAATTGATAGTTTGGGGTGTTCAGAAATGTGGTTATGTTCAATAGAGAATCAGGCACCATTTACATCAATGTACAGCATTTGTGTTTGTCTAAGTTAACACCCCCACACAAACTTTACAATAAATTACAAACACTAGTTGGGAACCAAGTTAAGAAAAATAAATCTAGATTTTAGTTTTTCAATCATCTGCAGAAAATAATTCTAATTAATTGATTTCACACATATATGACCCAGCCCTAGCTGTAAAACCCCATAATATTCCTCCAAGGATAATATTTAGGGAGCTAAAAATCACTTTGCACTGTTTTAAAAATGTTATCGATCACACATATTTTGTGTTAATAATTAACAGTGATATCATAATCTTTGATAAATGGCTGCTCATATCAGCTTTGTCCAATAGTAAACAATATGCTACATGATGATGTCATATCTCTTTGTCACTTCCATCACAAAAAAAATTTCTTTGGTAGCCTCTGTCAAAACTCAACCAATCACTGGAAGCTCCTCTAAAAACTGGGCGGGGCTTAATGGATGTAAACTGCCCACTAAATGGCTGACATACTGTCTAAACTGCATAGCAACAGCTCTCTGCTTAAAGCCAAAATACACAACCACTGGATCCACAGAATTAAATTCACTTCATAAACAGACAAAGTAAACTCAGAGCAACACAGTATTTAAAAAATACCAACATCTGATTTCGGCCACACAGCTTAGACACAGACACAACAACTCTACACTAAGAAAATGAAGCCAAATATCACCCACAGAGATATGGATAAACACACACTCATCAATAAAGTCCATCTAACTCAGATCATAACAGGAAAAACTCCAGAATAAAGAAATAAGGGAGATAAAATTAAACCTATTACTTCAGCATCACACACAGACACACACATATCAGTCAGCACATCATATACTTTCAGCTTTTCCTCATAATAACATTTTTTCTTTAATGAAAAATACTTGAAGACCTCATCAATACTTTTACTGTATTCAATGTAAAAAATTAAGGTAAGAAATATAAATCTGGATTTTTAGTTTTAAAATCTTGTGCAGAAAATAATTTAAGTAATTTATTTAACTTTTGTTCCACAGCCCTAGCTATAAAAAAAAACAATATTCCTCCAAGAATAATAATTAAGTAGCTAATGAACTTTAGCATCATGCTCTATTAAAAAGTTCCTATCAGCTCTGTCTAATAATTAATAATATGGCTGCATTAATCATGGCATGCTCCCTTTGTCTCCTCAAAGCTACACAGAATTTAGAAAATAAAAATAAACACATGATCTGTGTCACCCACACTGCTGAAGACTCAGAGAAACCAAATGATGTCCACACACACCATCACAGACAGATGCTCTGACTTCAGTGTGTCTCAGTGCTTAAACAATGGCTAACACAACATCTCATTAGCTCAGGCCTGCTCATCAGGACACAGACACACAACTGAACCACAGCACAAACTAAGCTCAACAACACAGGCAGACAAACCTCACACTCTCTCATTCAATAAACTCATCCATCTTAATATGACACAAAGGCTAGTGTGCTAACACGAAGCTAACACAGAACAAAAGGCTGAGAGCTCCATAACATTAGCATATGATTAGCATGGGAGAACAAATCATGAAAATCAGCCAAAAATCCATCAAAAAACGCTTTAAAAACCACCAAATATGTATCATACTACCTTAAATATATGTGTTTTATTTATTTTAAGGGTAATCAATGCCCATGGAGTGAAGTTTAGCAAACAATTGTCTCAACATGACACAAGAACTAACAGCTAATGTGGCTAACCCGAAGCTAACAAAGAACAAAGGCCGAGTGCTTCATAACATTAGCATATGATTAGCATGGGAGAAAAAATCAAGCTAATAGACTAAAAACCCAACAAAAACGTTTTTAACATCCACCAACATTAAATCTTACTATCCTAAATATGAAAATATTGATTTAGATGTTTTTACAGGACATTCATTGTCTCAGGATTAAAGTTAATCACAAATACACACTTCACAGAAAGTTCTAGAAAGTTTAAAATTTCAGCACAGAGCAGCAAAAACAGAAATACAAGTTAACTGTTCTTACATTTTAAACTAAACATTGTTTAATCTTGATCACTTCAGACTAGTACTGCTTTATCACATGATATGCTAACATTAAGCTGGAAAGAAAAATAGGCCTCTTACCTCTCTGGAGTCTGCACAAAATGGAGGACTGTTGACATCCAGACAATTGGCTTTAAAGACTTCATGACAGGTCATCAGGACGACCAATCAGAGCACACTGCTGTGGTGACGTCAGTCTGAGTGCAGGCACCATTTTGACTTCAATACATGTTAGACTGAGATAAACACTGTAATATCTCTAAAACAGTATCAGATGGTAAGAGCATGTAAATGGAACATTTGTAGGTCGAAGTCTTGTGATAGTTTTAAGCTATAAATCAAGTTTGTACATGTATGTTGTAAAATTTCATATCAAACAGACTAAGGCAAACAAGCACATCAGACTGGGATATGAGCAGGTCACAGGAGGTCCAGTGAAACCTTCACAACTGACTTTGTGTCTGCATCTTAATTTACTACTATATATATATATATATATATATATATATACATATATATATATATATATATATATATATATATATATATATATATACATATATATATATATATATATATATACATATATATGTGTGATTAATTTATTTATCAATACATATTTATATATAATTGATATATCTATATCTACATATATCTATATCTATATATATATACATATATATATATATTCATATAAAGTCTACATTGGACCTAACCAGATTTGTGAATCAAATATTTACATTTCATTTAAAAAATTAACCTCCAATAAGCAGAAGTGACCTCTCTTGCACCCACTGGGCACACTACCAGTAGGAATGTAATAGAGTGATGATACTAATGCTGTAACTAACATTTGTGTCTTGGACACCCACAAATCATGCGCTGACACCCTAACCCATCTCTAACAGGATGCTAGCAGATTGTCTTGAAAAAAATATATTTAAAAAAAGTCTATAAAAAATGTATTTCCTCCTCGACTGAACATGGTTTCACCTTGAAATGTGGACAGATCACAGAGGAGGCCATGCTGATCTAAACCTTTACAAGGAAAATGTTGTTTCTCCAAAGATTTTCTGAATCTGCTCCAAACCGGCCTGTTTTTGTGTATAAATACTAACCAATAGACTTTCATTATTAGGGTTGGGGTTAGTTCATTATTTGACAGCTTTGAAAAAAGTTCACACCTTGCCAATGCAGTTTTCAATCAAAGTATGCAATTACAAATTAATCACTTGGTATCAGTTCCTGTGCTCCTACATCTAACATAAGACCAACCTGTCTTCTTCTCCTGTCTCTCCTGATTCATTCTGTATTTTTCTCTCTTTTTTCTCTCATCCTCAAACCTGAATGACATGAACTTTGTATTAAGAAGGTTTTAAAGATATACCAGTTTAATTACATGTAATGAATCTGAAGTCTTAATTCAAAAGTATATCCTTACTGGATATCAGTTACTGATTGATATTTCATCCAATCAGACTTATCAGATACATCCCCACATCACTGTAGTATTATATCTGAGTGAAGACAATTACACTTCAGTGTTTCACTCAATGATCTCTTTTATTGTTCAACATCTAGTTAAAGAAATTATTACTGTATGAGAATCAAAATCACCACAAACACATTTTTGTTTTTCTTTTCATAATCTGTTATATTGTAAATACGAATAAGTAGCCAGGAAGGCTGCAGTAATTGTGTGGCTTTGTAATAGTTCTCTATCAAATATTCTGATTATTGATTGAATACTCTTAATAACAAATATCGCATTCTGTGATCTCTCAGGAAGTTCTACCTGCTTATTCTTTTTTTTACATTGCAGTTAATATTTATTTGTATGTTCTCTTTATCATTAGGTAATAAGACACAACTCTTATAATGGCCTCAACTTTAATTATTAGTGCAATATTTACCCCTGTATAATTCTTTACTATCCACACAATGGCATGATGATTTATGAAAGCTGGGCTATTACATCCTAGAAATGCGATCTACTTCTCAAAAGGTGTTCACTTTCACTTTCTGCCACTCCCATATCTGAGTCTAGGAACAGGTTTTAGGGTAAAGCTGGTGTAGTGATTATTTTCTGGATATTAATTAATATTAATTAAAGAAATTAATATTCATTTAATAACCAGGTTTGCTCTCGTTAATTAAAGGGGGCACCATCCTTTTTATACAAAAAAGGCAAAATTAACTTAATTAGCTGATTTATTAATTTATTTCATTTAAATTAGATAAATCAATTAAGTCAAACTTATCAGTTTAATCAATTAAGTCAAACTTCAGTTGTTTAATCAATCTCAAATCTAAAGACAGAACTCTCATGCAGTGATGTCAATCTTCCAAATAGAATACCAACAGACAGAACTTTAAATATATAAGGGTGATTTATTAAAATGAATATATAAGACAAAATAAAATAAAATAAACACTTAAGAAGGAACAAATGTCAGAGATGTACTAAATCAATGATGTTATCAATCAGGAAAGAAGATATGAACCCTCAAGGAACATTTAAGCATATGGAGTGGTTATAGTGGATTAATTTCCGAATTAACCTACTTGTAAAAGGTCAAATCAAGGGGAAATTATTAGAGAATTGAACCAAGACACACTCAAGCCCATCTGAAAGAAGATAGAACTGCCTCTTACGAATCAGGCCTCATCTGGTCCTGGAGCTACTGGAGAATCTGAAGGACTGTTCTGGTTCTGGGTGTCGTCCCAGAGGGTTGGTCCACACTCTGCCCAGCGCGATGGATCCAGAGAGGTTGTTCAGACGTGAGCTGGTCCCAGGTTTCCCGGGCGAGAAGTCTCAGATTGGACTGGCAGGTTCTGTTCAAGATTTTACGCTGGAGCTTGGGCGTTGTTGTCTCGATTGTATAAAAAAATATTGATTTGTAACTAATTCCAAAAATCAAGAATTCATTGGCCAAACGAATACTTTTCTGAAATTAATAACAAAAGTCCATTTACTATGAAGCAAATCTTTGAAGTCTTACTGGCTTATAAAGAAAGAATCGGCGGGCATGTCACAAAACTTAGACAAAAGAGTCTAGGAAAAATATGTGAGCCAAAAATCAAAAGTGGTGACGAGGATGAGGAGGAAGAAAAAGAGACGGACAAGAGAAGAGTTGAGAGGAGCAGAGGGGAAGAGAGGAAGAGAGAGAAGGGGAGCAGAGAGAGAGAAGACCGCATGTTTCTCTGTTTTGTCTCCTGGTGAGGATCTCAGAGGAGGAGGGCCTTCTGTGGTGATCAAAACTTTCATCAACTAATATTTGGCCAATATTAAGTTGTATTTTGATTAAACATCCAATATAAGCACTCCAACTGGATAGGAAATCTCATGGTGATCAATTTGATACCAAATACTATATATCTGAAGTATAAGAAAGAATTAAACAATTCAAATCTCATTAAACAGTCAATTAAACACAATAGAGGTGGTTAACTTAAGATATATCAGTCAACATGCCCTTAAGATGGTTTGCAACCAAAACTTAAGGTGTAGAAATCCTATTATAAGCATTCTTCAATGAAACAGAGTGATAATCAAACTTTCTCCTAACTTGGGGATCTTTAGGGCTAAAAACACACAAGTCACATCATTAGAAAGCATTTTTCATGACAGGACAAAATATTACATTGTTACACATGTCCATTATTTCATTTAAACAGTTTGAAAGTTTTGTGGTTTTCTGTGCTAGACAGAGACCACATCTGGAGTGGATGAGGGGTCCAAGATGGCCAGGGAGATCAAAGGTCAACTTAGATGTCACCTAAGAAGTTTATGACTTTGGAACGGACTCTTTTCGAACATGCTATTTGGTCTCAGCCAATCGCTGTTTAGGAAGAAGAGTAAACATCCACACCGATGTCTGTTTGGGGTAGTTCGAAGGGGGCGAAACAGATTTAATGGCAACACATGTTTTAGGTGATTTACAGTCATGAGGCACAGAGTCAGAGAGGAATGTTCTTGGTCCTTTTCGAGTTTCCTTAAAGTTGATCAGTTTGATATCGCTACACTGGCCTGTGATCTGTTGAATCCTGGCTGTATGTTGACCTCTGACCTATTTACTCTCTGTCCCAGTCACTGTTGGCAGCAAAAGTGTTTCTATTAAAGTATTTATCTAATCACAAATATGTACTTTTATGATTTTTTTTTTTTATTTTCATTAAAATGATTACACATTCAAAATAATTTCCTCCCCATCACTACATACTGTATAGTGAATATTCACTTTTTGTGCCACGAGTTCCAGAGATTTGGTCAAAATTGTGTCATCAGTGAGGCTGTGAATGAGAGTGAAATTTAATAAAAACTTGACTCTAACTCAGGAGCTGTTACAATGATGTCACTCACTGAAATAACAGTCAAGTGCAGCTGGTCATGTGACGAAAGGAGGAACAATAGAATGTCTCAAACACAGCCATTATAAAAACTGAGGCTCTATAGAGAGCTGCAGAAACACATACCAGCCAAACTTAGAGTAGTATAAAGGATAAATAAAAAGGATGAAGCCCTAAAATGGAGGTCAACGGGCATGAGGGACTCCAAGTAGACAGCGAGGACTCGGCCCAATGCTGCTTGCAGCTTTAATTGGGATTTGTTTCTTATATAAAGTCTCAGTTTAAATGTTCTCTTGTTATCGGGGTTTCTTTTCTGACTTTATTTGACCCGTTTATTTCTCTATTTAGTTATTTTGTGCAGAGGAGCAGAACATTGATGTTAAACAGTTTTTCCTGTCAGCAGTCCTCATGAGTTGAAGGCTAAACTTGTCTTCACTGTTACCATAGCAACAACAAGCATTTTACAAAGATAAACAGTAGCATAGTAACGATCTTGGTTCATCTGATGGGTATATAAACCAGCTCGAATAGACCTTCTTCCCTTTTCACCAAGCCACTTGGAGGTAACTACACTCATTTTTTCTTTCATGCTAGGCTAGGGTCCTTAGCTTGCTTAAGCTAGCTAGTTCATGATCATTTCAGTCCGATTTTTGTTAAGAAGTTCATCATATTGGGTAGGACACAGATTTCTTCATTTCCTTTGTAGCCAAGTTATTTTTGTCTGCATGATTTGACTGAAGGAGTGAAACAGAAATGTTTAGTACCCTGATTGATCCATGTTTTCAGTGTCACAGAGCAAACCATGTATTAAATAAAATTTGATGTGTTTTTATTGTGAAATGAAACGATT
The DNA here is from genome assembly GCA_036419115.1 of Scarus forsteni. Lineage (NCBI taxonomy): Eukaryota > Metazoa > Chordata > Actinopteri > Labriformes > Labridae > Scarus > Scarus forsteni. The sequence goes on from JAZDUH010000070.1 coordinate 75,216, forward strand.
GATGACAGATTTTTTTTACTTTTGTGCTCGACAAATGTACACTATCATCTTTTCACAACTAACCTTGAGCTGAACTTGAGCTAAACCAACATCTTAGCCTGATTGACATCAGGCTAAAAATCACCAGTAACAAGAATGTTTAAAAAATATGAGCTAAAGCTGAGAAATGTATGGAGTTTAATCAGATTTACAAGTACTGCCTTCCACAATCATAGAAACAGAGCAAAATAGATTAAGAGATAACTGTGTACAGGATTTTTTCCATCATAATTGTGAGCAATAGTTTTACTTATTTGTATATTTTTAATGATGTGTCTATGTTTGGCAATTTCTTACTGTTAGAAATAACAGTGTCAATGAAAGCATGTGGTGCATGGTTTTAAGTCAGTAAGTTATTGTAATTTAAAGTTGTGATTTTAAGCTACTGAAATAATCCAGATTATTTTTTTTGCCATAATCGAGTAGCCCTCGTATGAGCCACTTTCTAATTTCCAGGAAAATGCAGACAAATTTCAGTAGATGGTTAAAATATCACAATTAGATAAGCAACGTTTGGGAGAGGTAGTTGTCAAAATAAATAATGGAGATTTTATGTATTTCAAGCATGTTAAGAGTAAAGAAAATGATCAAACAAGAAACAGATTTAAAAACAGCATAATAAATATAAAATAGGCTATAATTGTGCTCTATAGTTGTATAAAATGTATCCTGTGGTAGTATGCTACAAAATAAATTAAGTTTATCCTCTGATATGGTTAAATTGTTAAAAAAAAAAAAAGAAATAAGTCAAATAAGAAATGATCAAATACATTTTTAAAAAATCTGAATTAAATTAAAGTAATCATAAAAGTAAAAAAGGTAATCTGATCATTGAGATTTGTTTTGTATACGAAGTCTCAGTTTAAATGTCTTCCTTTATCAACAATAAATAAAACCTGAATAAAATCAAAGTAAATATATTTCCTGCATAGTGCCATTTAAGCTAACACCGAATGTGTATTCTGCTACATTTGTGCTTAATAAGTCTAAAAGTAAGTTACACTGGTTTCCATTATAATGTCTTGATATCTAAATTTAATTGAAATTTAAAATTATGTCACTGGTCACAGCAAGTGATGTTGGCAAATATCAGAAGTTTTTGATGCTTATTAAAGATATTTTGTGAACTAACTTACTGAAACTATTTTTAAGTGTTAGATATCTTTTTTAAAAAGTTGTGATTAATCAATAACTTTTTTGGGCTATCCAATTTCTTTAAGGTTAGGATAAAATCATTATTCTGCATATGAGCCACTTTTTAATTTCAAGAAAAATGTAGACAAATTTCAGAAGATGGTTAAAATATCACAATTAGATGAGAAGTTACCAAAATAAATAATGGATATTTCATGTATTTCAAGCATGTTTAGAGTAATTGTGCATGTTTAGTGCACAATTAATACTTATTTGTATTCTATTCGCTTTCAATTTTAAGCTCTTTGTAAAAGAATATAATTAATTTCATAAATGTTGGAACAGTGGATGAACAATGACAATGCTGAAAATCAACAGCAGCTTTAAAAATATATGAACCTCCAGTGGCATCTAAAATGTTTGTCAAAGCTTAAAATTTGATCTGTAAAATTACATTTATCAACTCTGTTGTTTCATAATAATTTCTATATAATTAGAGCCTCTTTTTATTGAATAGATGATGATATTAAGCAAAGAAAAAGTGGCTTGACACAGAGCACGAGTCCGATCCAGCAGCAAGGGACATTTATTCATTCTTAAACTAATTAATAGAAAACAATAGATTCATGGTGTTTTTTTTTCTATTGAAAATAAAAAAAGTACAAGTTCAGTTGGCCTTGCTTACTGTCATGCTTGAGTTTTAGTGCTGGTTTCTTCCTCATTGGCAACGCAGTCACGTGGTAACTGTTTTTGTCAATTGTTGTTGACTTGTTTCATTAAAATATAATTTACAGGAAAATTGATTTGGAATAAGATGTAATCCTGTTGCAATGTGCTAATATACTTTAAGAACACTGTATACTAATGTACAGTTTAAACATAATTTGTAAAATGTTATTTAAATAATCCAAGTCATTTTCAGTATTTTTCCTGCTCTAGAGTGCAAAAATGTATTTAATTGTATCTTAGAATAATCCTTAAGAAATTCAAGTGATACATTAAAATTACATCATTTTTATAAGTAAAGTTGCATAAGCTTTAGCTGGAAAAAAATATTTGATATTTCCTCTTTTATTGTGCTTACACCACTTAATATTTTCAGGGGCGTCTTTCCTTTTTGTGAAAAATAAAACGGTTCAAAAGCTATGTAAAATGACATGAAACCAACTAGGGATGACGGTAACCGGTAAAATGGTAAACCGTAGAAATTTCCCACGGTAATCATTACCGTGTCCTATTAAAATTATCGTTATACCGTGTTTGATCACTGCACTGTGTCAATAACTCACAGTGATGCTGCTCTTCGACTGAAAGCTGCTGTAACTCCTCGAGTAAACGAGCAGAGAGAGAGAGAGGATTCAGAGAGCCAATTATAGGCAGTTTATCAATATTTTCTGTGTATATAATGCATAAACTTTGAAAAAAACAGCATTAGTATCAATCTGGAGTGTGTTCCTGTTGTTTTGGCGCTTTGTTTGCCATGTTTTGCTTTGTCGTAATAGATCGTCTTTTTCCATCATAGTTCGCGTTTTATGGATTTAGTCAATCTTAATCTGGAAATATTAAAGAAGGAGATGTCGAGGACATCTGCCATAGAAAAGGGAGACCAGAGAAGAGTCATGAAGGGGGCTAACTGCTTTAGGGACTATCTTTAGTAAAACAAAAAATAAAAAAAAGGCCTGGATATGGTCTAATATAATGAGCTGTAACATGGACACTAATGCTGCAGGCAAACTAAAATGTGTGAGTGTGTGGAAAATAGGTTAAAATTAGTTTTTGGCTGTCTCAAAACTTTGAACATGTTCATTTACAATTGTTTATGAAGAGAAACCTGTTTAAAGTATAAATTTGTTTTTTTCTTTTCTTTTCTTGTAATTACACACAGTCTAAAACATGTATAACATAATAATAACAAACATTTGCCAGAATTGTTTACTTTTATTTCTAATGAAAAAGTTTAAACAAATTTACTTATAGATCACTTCCTGACACAGTTATTGACAAAAAGGCAAAAGAACTGTTACAATTATAATATTAAAGGGGTTAAATGATTTTAAGACTGTGTTAAAGTACTTTTGAACATTTTGAGCACACTGCAACAATACCACGATGATAATGATAACCGTGATAATTTTGGTCCCAATAATCGTGATATGAAATTTTCATACCGTTACATCCCTAAAACCAACAGAAATACAAAATTTACATTTTTGCAAACTTGACGCAAGCTTTTAAAAACAATCAAAGCATTTTTTAATTTCTTGTAACGTAAACTCTTTTTGTCACTGAGCTTAAATTGACATATCAGTGGACCTCAAATGGAGCAGCAGGACACACGGTGTTCCTCCATCATAACATACAGCTAGAATACAACAGATAAATGAGCTTAAAGCCACTCCATCAGTCTCTTCTTTACATGAATTCAGTTATGCAGCTGCAGATTCTGCTTTTAAACTAAGAGTTGAACTACAATGTCAGTTGAACTGTATTTTCCAGGCTGACGGGAGGAAGTCTGGACTATGAGGAAAAATAGGAGGTGAAGTTTTAGTTCAATGTGTTTTTGACAGTGTTACTGACATTGTTCTGATTTGATCTTACAGAAATATCAGAGAGAGAGAGAGACGACAAACAAGAGAGTCAAGACACCATCGGATTGAAACAGACCAACGAAGAGAGAGAGAGAGAGAGGGACTGAGGCTCGCAACTAGAACTGAGAGAGAGAGGAGGGAGAGAGACCAGTAAGTATCCAGGAGAGGAGTTAGAAGGAGCAAGGAAGGAGGAAGGGACAGAAGCTGCCATCGAGACGCAGGAGGGAGGTGAGGAGGGAGGAGATCTACAGAAAGGAAAAGGAGAGGCAGAGAGTGGAGGAGGAGAAGTTGGAGCAACAGGTAAGACTGATGGAGAGAGAGAGGAGGAGAGAGGAGGAAAGATGGGTAAATCCCAGGGGGGAGCAAGAAGGAGCAGGGAGGACTGAAGGGTGAGGAGAAGGAAAGGAGAAAGGGACCAAGCTGTCAGTTAAATGGAGAGGCTGGAGCGAGAAGAGCAGGGAGAAGTTTACAGAAAGGAGCAGGAGAAGGAGAGGCAGAGAGGGAGGAGGAGAAGTTGGAGCAACAGGTAAGACTGATGGAGAGAGAGAGGAGGAGAGAGGAGGAAAGATGGGTGAATTCCCCAGGGGTGGAGCAAGAAGGAGCAGGGAGGACTGAAGGGTGAGGAGAAGGAAAGGAGAAAGGGACCGGGTTGCTGTCAGTTAAATGGAGAGGCTGGAGCGAGAAGAGCAGGGAGAAGTTCTACAGAAAGGAGCAGGAGAAGGAGAGGCAGAGAGTGGAGGAGGAGAAGTCGAAACAACGGAGAAGAATGTTGGAGAGAGTGAGAGAGGAGGAGGAAGAAAGGTGGAGAGAGGAGCAGGAGATGTGGATGGAGGTTATGAAAGGTAGGAGATGGGTGGAGGCACATCAGGATGAGAGGGAGGGAGAGATGATGGAGCAGGAGGACCTTGAGAATTTGAGAGAGGAGCAGGAGGTGAAGAGAGAGGCAGTTATGAAGAGATTAAGCTACAGTGAGGCATATGGAGGAGGTGTAGAGGAAAGCTACTGGGAGGTGTATGAACAAAACAGGCAAAGGGTCAGAGGAAAGGAGGAGAGAAAGGAGAGAGAGCGGCAGGAGAGGAAGATACAAGTGGAGATTGAGAGGCAGGAGCAGGAGGGGAGGGAAGGTAAGCAGGGAGAGAAACAGGAGGAGAGGGAGAGACAGGAGGAGATTGAGAGGCTAGAGCAGGAGGAGAGAGAGAGGGAGGATGAGAGGGAGAGGCTGGAGGTGATTCAGAGGCAGGAGCAGGAGGAGATTCAGAGGCTAGAGCAGGAGGAGAGGGAGAGGCAGGAGCAGGAGGGGAGGAAGAAGCAGGAGGAGATTCAGAGGCAGGAGCAGGTGGAGAGAGAGATGCAGGAACAGGAGGAGAGGGAAAGGCAGGAGCAGGAGGGGAGGAAGAAGCAGGAGGAGATTCAGAGGCTGGAGCAGGTGGTGAGAGAGATGCAGGAACAGGAGGAGAGGGAGAGGCAGGAGGAGATTCAGAGGCAGGAAGAGAGAGAGATGCAGGAACAGGAGGAGAGAGAGGGGTGGGAGGAGAGGGAGAGGCAGGAGCAGGAGGAGAGAGATAGGCAGGAGGAGATTCAAAGGCTAGAGCAGGAGGAGAGGGAGAGGCAGGAGGAGATTCAGAGGCAGGAGCAGAAGGAGATACAGAGGCTGAAGCAGGAGGAGAGAGAGAGGTGGGAGAAGAGGGAGAGGCAGGAGCAGGAGGGAAGAGAGGGGCACAAGGAGATTCAGAGGCAGGAGCAGGTGGTGAGAGAGATGCAGGAACAGGAGGAGAGGGAGAGGCAGGGGATGAGAGACAGGCAGGAGCAGGAGGAGAGAGAGATGCAGGAGGAGGAGATGAGAGATAGGCAGAAGGAGAGAGATATGCAGGAACGGGAGGAGATGGAGAGGCAGGGGATAAGTGAAAAGAGGAGGAAAAGAAGGGAGGAAAGGAGGAGACAGGAACAGGAGATGAGAGATAGGCTAGAGCAGGAGGAGAGAGAGAGACGGGAGGAGATTCAGAGGCAGGAGCAGGAGGAGAGAGAGAGACAGGAGGAGATTAAGGGGCAGGAGATAAGTAAAAGCAGGAGGAAAAGAAGGGAGGAAAGGAGGAGACAGGAACAGGAGCTGAGAGATAGGCTAGAACAGGAGGAGAGGGAGAGACAGGAGGAGATTCAGAGGCAGGAGCAGGAGGAGAGAGAGAGGCAGGAGGAGATTCAGAGGCAGGAGCAGGAGGAGAGAGAGATTCAGAGGCAGGAGCAGGAGCAGGAGCAGGAGAAGAGAGAGAGACGGGAGGAGATTCAGAGGCAGGAGCAGGAGGAGAGGGAGAGACAGGAGGAGATTAAGGGGCAGGAGATAAGTAAAATGACGAGGAAAAGAAGGGAGGAGAGAGAGAGGCAGGAACAGGAGATGACAGATAGGCTAGAGCAGGTGAAGAGGGAGAGACAGGAGGAGATTCAGAGGCAGGAGCAGGAGGAGAGAGAGAGACAGGAGGAGATTAAGGGGCAGGAGATAAGTAAAAGCAGGAGGAAAAGAAGGGAGGAAAGGAGGAGACAGGAACAGGAGATGAGAGATAGGCTAGAGCAGGAGGAGAGGGAGAGACAGGAGGAGATTCAGAGGCAGGAGCAGGAGGAGAGAGAGAGGCAGGAGGAGATTCAGAGGCAGGAGCAGGAGGAGAGAGAGAGACGGGAGGAGATTCAGAGGCAGGAGCAGGCGGAGAGGGAGAGACAGGAGGAGATTAAGGGGCAGGAGATAAGTAAAAGCAGGAGGAAAAGAAGGGAGGAAAGGAGGAGACAGGAACAGGAGCTGAGAGATAGGCTAGAGCAGGAGGAGAGGGAGAGACAGGAGGAGATTCAGAGGCAGGAGCAGGAGGAGAGAGAGAGGCAGGAGGAGATTAAGGGGCAGGAGATAAGTAAAAGCAGGAGGAAAAGAAGGGAGGAAAGGAGGAGACAGGAACAGGAGATGGGAGATAGGCTAGAGCAGGAGGAGAGGGAGAGACGGGAGGAGATTCAGAGGCAGGAGCAGGAGGAGAGGGAGAGACAGGAGGAGATTAAGGGGCAGGAGATAAGTAAAAGCAGGAGGAAAAGAAGGGAGGAAAGGAGGAGACAGGAACAGGAGATGAGAGATAGGCTAGAACAGGAGGAGAGGGAGAGACAGGAGGAGATTCAGAGGCAGGAGCAGGAGGAGATTAAGGGGCAGGAGATAAGTAAAATGAGGAGGAAAAGAAGGGAGGAAAGGAGGAGACAGGAACAGGAGATGAGAGATAGGCTAGAGCAGGAGGAGAGGCAGAGACGGGAGGAGATTCAGAGGCAGGAGCAGGAGGAGAGAGAGGCAGGAGGAGATTAAGGGGCAGGAGATAAGTAAAAGCAGGAGGAAAGAAGGGAGGAAAGGAGGAGACAGGAACAGGAGATGAGAGATAGGCTAGAGCAGGAGGAGAGGGAGAGACGAGGAGATTCAGAGGCAGGAGCAGGAGGAGAGGGAGAGACAGGAGGAGATTAAGTAAGATAGGAAAGGAGGAGACAGGAACAGGAGATGAGAGATAGGCTAGAACAGGAGGAGAGGGAGAGACAGGAGGAGATTCAGAGGCAGGAGCAGGAGGAGAGAGAGATAGCAGGAAAAGAGGAGGCAAAGAAGGGAGGAAAGGAGGGCAGGAAGCAGGAGATGAGAGATAGGCTAGAGCAGGAGACTTGAGGGGAGAGAAGGGAGGAGAAGAGCATGGAGCAGGAGGAGAGAGAGATAAGCAGGAGAGGAGAAGAAGGGAGGAGATCCAGGAGGGGCAGAGACAGCGAGGAGGAGGCTGGCAGGAGGAGAGAGAGACAGGAGATGGATGAGGAGGAGAGGAAGAGAGAGAAGAGAAGAGGGAGGAAAGATGATTAGTACGGAGATGCAGAAATGCAGGAGGACCAGAAGGAGGTAGAAGCAGGAAGGCCATCTCAAGAGCCAATCTGGTACCTGGAACACCAGAAGGAGCAGGTCCTGAAGGCCATCTCCAAGAGCCAGAGGAAGGAGACGCAGCATTATGGCCAGAGGTAAGCAAATGTGTCTGTTTCTAAGGCTCAGACATGGAGGAGTTTTTGCATCTTCAGGGAGCAAAAGATGAAATGTTGAGACTTTTTCAGCAGAGCTCCTGGCTCACTCTTTACTCTCTCATGCTTACAGGAGGTAGACTTATGATGAGGGAGGCGAATAAGGAGAGGTGGAAGTGGATCAAGCTAATGGAGGAACATAAAGCTTTGGAGGAAAGGATCAGACACAAGAAAGAGAAGGCAGCGCAGAGGAACACTAAATAAGGAGGAGATGAAGGAGAGAAAGAAAATGATATTATCTTGGGGATTAGATTAGTACAGAGATGCAAATATGGCTCCATTACTCTAGCACCAGTTTAACGTCAGGACCAAGAACAAAAGATACAGGCCAGAAAAGCAACAATAATTAAGAGATAATGTCAGGGTTTAAATGTTCAAATGCTAGTTCAAATGGTCGTTGATAGGACAGCTTCTAAATAATACTCGCGGTTAAAAGATAAAGTTTATTCGTCTTCAAAAAAGAGGAGCTGGTTATGGATGTAATGATGAAAAAACAACAAAAAAGACGAGAAATCAAAGAAAATACATAAAACGTCATCAAAGTGCTTGAACACAGTTAAAATTGTCATATAACATGATTGCACGCAGACCCTACAAAATATCAATTACCAAGAACAAATTAATTCAAGTCCTATTCGTTTATTTTAATTCAGTAAAATTTAAATAACTGTAACAGAATCAAATCTATTTATTTGTGAGTCTTAAGTTCGATTATTAATTAAACTTGGATTTAATTTGTCCCCTGATTGAGGTGGTGGTGGCAGGGTTAAAAAACATATGTAAATACTTCAGCTTAATCTAAAACTGCCTCGTAACATGTTTCTTTAAATAAATAAATATTTAAAAGCTTGAAATGTAGGTTGAATTTTACCATAATGAATGTGTTATGAATAAAAATATTCTACTAAAATAAAAATATTTAAAAAATTAACTATAAAAATAAATAAACCAAAAATGCTGGAGACTACAAACCCAATTTAATCAAATGTAAAACAAATGAAAGTAAAAATGTAATAATATTTACATCAGTACAGCTATTACCATGTCCACAATGTTATCCAAGTAGGTTGTAGTCTTTAATAAAGTTTATTTGTCCTCCGATGAGGGGGGGTGGTGGCGGGGTTAAAAACAAAACAAAAGTCTTGGTGAAAATAAAAAAGTAGTTAGAAATATATTTTCTGTGATATAAAATATATGAAAAGTTTTGAAATTCATGTCATACTTCAATTGTAAATAACTTAAATATTAAATTATACTGTATGTAAAATTGAAAAATTTCCAAAGTAATAATCCAGATAAATGAAATCATAGATCATAAATAATAAAGTTGATTTGTCCCCCGATGAGGGGGGGTGGTGGCGGGGTTAGAAAACAAACAGATATTTTAGTTCAAACTAAATCGTGTTCATAAAACATTTAATGTAATAAAACCATATATTTTAAAAATGAAAACGTAATTGATTGCTGTAATGAATGTGTTACCAAAAAAAGTATTATAGAAAGAAAGTACAAGAAACATGTATAAGAATTAGAAGCCTGAAATAAAAGTTTATGTACAACAAACCTTATTAAATAAAAGATAAAATAAATAAATCATTTATACCATGTCCACAATGTAATCCAAGTAGGATGTAGTCTTTAATAAAGTTTAATTGTCCTCCGATGAGGGGGGTGGTGGCGGGTTAAAAAAAACAAAAACAAAACAGAAGTCTTAGTGAAAAGAAAACTTAATTAGAAATATATTTTCTGTGATATAAAATATATGAAAAGTTTTGAAATTCATGTCATACTTCAATTGTAAATAACTTAAATATTAAATTATACTGTATGTAAAATTGAAACATTTCCAAAGTAATAATCCAGATAAATACTCTGTGGACATAAAAATAAATTAAGTTACATATAGAATATATTAAAAGACAACCTAATTTTATAAGTGTTGTTTTGTGCAACAGAATGTAAAAGATCATAAATAACAAAGTTGATTTGTCCCCCGATGAGGGGGGGTGGTGGCGGGGTTAGAAAACAAACAGATATTTTAGTTAAAACTAAATCGTGTTCATAAAACATTTAATGTTATAAAACCATATATTTAAAAATGAAAATGTAATTGATTGCTGTAATGAATGTGTTACCAAAAAAAGTATTATAGAAAGAAAGTACAAGAAAGATGTATAAAAATTAGAAGCCTGAAATAAAAGCTTATGTACAACAAACCTTATTGAATGAAATATAAAATAAATAAATCATTTATACCATGTCCACAATGTTATCCAAGTAGGATGTAGTCTTTAATAAAGTTTATTTGTCCTCCGATGAGGGGGGGTGGTGGCGGGGTTAAAAAAACCAAACAAAACAAAAGTCTTGATGGAAATAAAAAGTAGTTAGAAATATATTTTCTGTGATATAAAATATATGAAAAGTTTCTAAATTCATGTCATAGTTCAATTGTAAGTAACTTAAATATTAAATTATACTGTATGTAAAATTGAAAAATTTCCAAAGTAATAATCCAGATAAATGAAATCATAGATCATAAATAATAAAGTTGATTTGTCCCCCGATGAGGGGGGGTGGTGGCGGGGTTAGAAAACAAACAGATACTTTAGTTAAAACTAAATCGTGTTCATAAAACATTTAATGTAATAAAACCATATATTTAAAAAATGAAAATGTAATTGATTGCTGTAATGAATGTGTTACCAAAAAAAGTATTATAGAAAGAGAGTACAAGAAACATGTATAAAAATTAGAAGCCTGAAATAAAAGTTTATGTACAACAAACCTTATTAAATAAAATACAAAATAAATAAATCATTTATACCATGTCCACAATGTAATCCAAGTAGGATGTAGTCTTAATAAAGTTTAATTGTCCTCCGATGAGGGGGGGTGGTGGCGGGATTAAAAAAACAAACAAAACAAAAGTCTTGGTGGAAATAAAAAGTAATTAGAAATATATTTTCTGTGATAGAAAATTATATATAAAGTGTTAAAATTCATGTCATAGTTCAATTGTAAATAACGTAAATATTAAATTATATGTAAAATTGAAAAATTTTCAAAGTAATAATCCAGATAAATACTCTGTGGACATAAAAAATAAATTAAGATACATATAGAATATATTAAAAGACAACCTAATTTTATAAGTGTTGTTTTGTGCAACAGAATGTAAAAGATCATAAATAACAAAGTTGATTTGTCCTCCGATGAGGGGGGGTGGTGGCGGGGTTAGAAAACAAAGAGATACTTTAGTTAAAACTAAATCGTGTTCATAAAACATTTAATGTAATAAAACCATATATTTAAAAATGAAAATGTAATTGATTGCTGTAATGAATGTGTTACCAAAAAAAGTATTATAGAAAGAAAGTACAAGAAACATGTATAAGAATTAGAAGCCTGAAATAAAAACTTATGTACAACAAACCTTATTGAATGAAATATAAAATAAATAAATCATTTATACCATGTCCAAAATGTAATCCCAGTAGGATGTAGTCTTCAATAAAGTTTAATTGTCCTCCGATGAGGGGTGGTGGTGGCGGGATTAACCAAAAAAAGCTAAATAACCCAACAAAACAGAAACTTTTGTGAAAATGGAAGCTCATTGTTGCATCTCTGACGCGTCCCCAATTGTGTTACATCCCTTTTGTAAAAGGACAAATAAAAGATAACAAACATCCAAAATAAATTGACAGGATTCAGAGTGAAAGTGAACAAAGTTTTTTTTTTTTACAACTCACATTTAACAACAAGGGCTCTCACAAGGTGGGGGAGGATAGGGCAGAGTGCTCGTAAAGGGTTCACCTCGCACCACCACATACTCTTAGAACAGGAGCATACAACTCAACCAGGCTCAACTCAGCGTCAGGAGAAAAAGAGGAAGGGGCTGCAGGAAAAGTAGAAGTTAGTTGACGTTAAAATAAAATGACTCAAATATACAATCGATCAGAAACATTGTAAATTATGAAGTGTAATAGCATGCAGTTTGATGTAAAAAGTGTTTTCTAGTCCAACAGCAATAAAGAATAAAGTTGTTAGTCCTCTGATGAGGGGGGGGCCGGGTTAAAAAATAGTAAAGGCTAAGAATAGTTTAGGTTAATCTAAAAGTGGTCCATAACACATTCATTGCATTAAAATCTATAAAAAGATTGAAAATATACATAAAATATTACTGAAATGAATGTGTTAACTTATATAAACAAGAAGCCTAAAAAAGTTTTTTGACAACAAACTAAATTTAATCAAATGGTTTTTACATCTACTACCATGTCCATAATATAATCCAGTCTTTGGTGGTCTTTAATAAAGTTTATTTGTCCTCTGAAGAGGGGTGGTGGTGGAGGGTTTAAATTAAATCCAGATACTTTAGAACAAGGCTGGGCAACTTTGATTACCAAGAGGGCCACATAAATCCTGTCCTCCATGCTTGAGGGCCACACTGTTACTTACTGTTGGATAGTATCAATGATTTTACATAAATAACAAAAAATAGGAATATATTAATAACCAAAAATAGGAAATATAAAGCTTCATATACCAACATTTACACATTTTAACTTAAGCAATTAAAATTCCCAAATAAATGAGCATGACACATAACCATAGCCAATGTAAGCATCTTTTATAAGCAATAAAAGAGCAATAAAAGCACAAACATATTACCTTTATCATTGTTTTTAGCTACAGTTTTTAAGAACACTATATATTATATTTGAATTCTTCACAAAATATATTTTATAATACATTCATAGCAAAGTAAGTTTTTAATGACTTAAAAAAAAGAAAGCTTGAACCAGCAATCTTGAGCTAGGAGAAATATTTTATCACTTTTCTTAATTTGTGCATTATGTAGTACTGATAGCTCAAAATGAATGATATTTAAAAGTTTAATTTCTTTTTTTGTTTGTTTTATTTTTTTTTGGGGGGGGATGACTGGTGGGCCACATTGTGTGAGGTGGAGGGCCGCATGTGGCCCCCTGGCTGCCAATTGCCCATCCCTGCGTTAGAATAAACTAAAAGTGGTTTGTAAAACATTCAATGCTATAAAAAATTACATGAAAGAGAAAAAAAATGTACATAATATATTGAGATTGAGAATGAGTGTTTTATGAATGGAAATCTTCCAGTCTAATAGAAATGTTAGAAAATCTAAAACCTTTAACAATTTAAAGGTTGAAAAAAGTTTTAAGACAGCAAACATAATTCATCAAGCTTCAATAAATATAGTAGTATGTTTATTGCTACATCCATTTTGATGTCCATAATATAATCCAAGCAGGTAGTGGTCTTTAATAAGGTTGATTTGTCCTCCTATGAGGGGTGGTGGTGGTGGGCTTTAAAAATGAAAGGAAGATTGAATTGTAAAGTTTGACCACTGGAAGAAAAATTGAGGTTTCTTAAAAACAATTACATTGAATATAAAATAGGTTCAACGACATTGTTATTTCAAAAGTGTTATCGCTAGTAGTTCAATGATGTCTTCTGGTTTGACACCAATAAAGAATAAACATAATTTGACCTTCAATGAGAGGGGGTGGTGGTTTAAAAAAAAAATCTCAGTGACAATAAAAGTTCATTCAAAACACACTTAATGTTAATGTGATAGAAAATCATATACCAGTTTGAAAATGTATTTAATAATGTCTGATATGAATTCAAAATCTTCTGTTAAAATGTACATACATGTAAAAGTTGAATATAAACATTAATAACCCTGTATATCCTTGTGCCTTTTGGTAGCATAGAGTTCATTAGTCCTCCAATGAGGGAGACTGAGGGAGTGGTTAAATTACCGTAAAATACCAAATAAAAGCCGGGTTGTTTATTTGCTTCAATGATTGAGCAGACCAGGCATTTATTTGGGACCAGGCGTTTAAGTCCTTTTGCACCAAAATCTTGCTTGGCAAAAAATGAAAAAATATGGTAAATATAATCAAGTTATTTATTTACACCAGTATGAATAACACCTGTACATTTTCAAGGCAAGATTACAGCACTGTAGTTATACTCTTGTCTTCTTCTTTCAACTCAACACTCTCTAAGCACTCTTAAAACTGGTAAGGCGACTCGTAGAAGTTAAGGTCGTACTTCTTCTTTTTCGCTGCACCAGGACCATGGAGATAAGCAGCAATGAACCACTAACTGATGTGACCGCCCTCCTGACGTTGGTTAAAGACAAAAAACAAACAGCGGCAGTGGCAATGTCTTCTTCTTTGGATTTGTAAAGCTCTAGTCTGTAAGATTCTGGCTTTCTGCTCTCTGGTGCCATCTGTGGACGTTAGGTGTAACTGCACTGTCATGAAACAGAGCGCCTCAGACTAACGTGCATTTTTTGACATACAGAGGGAGGAGAAGCCGACAGGACGTCCAAAGAGACAAATGAACCATGTGGACTGTAAAGTTACCGTTTGATCATGTTCCTTTTCTAGTGTCAGCTGTCAGTCGTGAGCTCAGTGTTCCCATTTCAATCAGGAGAGACCAAAATTGAATGAACAAGTATTTATTATACAGTTAGATATGAATGAAAATGTGCAAAGTCTCTGACAGAATCTCTTTTGGCGCTTAGACTCCATCGTGCTGTCTTGGTGTACATCAGGGGTACTGATGGCGAATGAGAGATAGGATACCCCCCATGGAGTCTAGACACTGGTGGTGGTGGTGAGGATAAAGGATGAGTTGTAGACCTGCTGCTGGGACCCTGATGCAATCTCGGTTGCTGCTGAGGTGAAAGAGCCACTATCCTGAGGTGTTGGACCTGGGCACTGGTGAGATGAATGGAGGTGCCTGGGGTGGAGGAGGGTTGCCGAGATCATCTCATGACACCGCACTGACTGTGAAGGAGCAAAGACATGGTTTAAAATAAGGCTGCTTCAGAATGATTGGCCAAGCAGTTGAGTGTGGCAGGATCTGGTTGGCTCAGTGGTTGAGTGAGAGCAAGCCCCTCATCAGCTGAGATTTGGATCACCTGAGCAGGTAGGCAGATTGAAGCATGACAGAGGAGACAGAATGAGCATACAGGTCTTCCTGACTGAACTTTCGCTAATCTTCATGTGTGTTCTGTAAACTTTGACTGTAGCTCCTAGGCTGTGCTGAATAAATTACACCGGGCGTTTATTTGGAACGGGCGTCTATTTGGTATTTTATGGTATATCAGTTGAATGAGAAGCCTAAGAGAAAATAAAGGTTGTTGATAACATAATAAATACAGTTAGATCAAATCTAAAAGAATTCAAGATACTGAATCAAATGAAGTTTTATCAAGAACAGTATAAATAAAATGCTCCTCAGTCCAATGGTTGTTCAGAATAAAGTTAAGAGTGGTGGCTGACAGCCCTGGAGAGGGTCAACACTACTATCCCTTGTGCTGGTCTGACACTAATACAGTTTAAGGTTTTACACAGGACACACCTTTCCAAAGTCAAATTAAACAAATTATTCAACACACGCGTTACATGTGATAGATGCTCTATTTCTCCTGCCAATCACTCACACATGTTTTTCTCCTGTCCTTAGCTAAACTTACTCTGGTCCACTTTCTGTCAAGTATTATCAAAGGTCCTTAATCGACTGGTGGCTCCCAGCCCTCTAATCTCTATTTTTGGTGTCCCTGACAATTTTGGTAGTATCTCCACCAGAGAGGGGATTGTTATAGCTTTTGCTTCTCTTTTGGCCCATAGGTGAATTTTACTTCATTGGAAGGACCGAAAAACCACCATGTCCTCATTCTTGGCTGAGGGACCTCTTAAATACAGAAGATGTGAGGTCCTTTTTTGTCCTTTGTTGACTCTCTTCGGTCTTTGGATGACTAATGTACTGTTTGACAATCACATTGAGCAAATCATCTTATTTCTGTGCTCAGTTGTGTTGTACAGACCTTTTTTTTTTGGTGTGATTTATTATAAGAACCATCATTTATTTTTACTTTTATGTTACTTAGTATTTGCAAAGTTTTTATTTTATTATTATTTTATAATCATTTTATTATTTTGATATTTTGGAGGAAAAGGGGTTAACATGTCAGTTCAGTAAAAAAAACTTGGTGTTGTGTTTATTGTAATGGAAATGTGCTATGTTGATAACCCCCCAAAAAAAAAAAAATAAAAGAATAAAGTTAAACTGCTTTATCTTGTTTAAATGTCTTGATATTTCAGCATAATGAAAAACAAATGTCATCGAGTAAATTCCTGCCATTTGTTTGTGTTGAGGGCCTAAATAGTTTTCCTTGTAACAAAGTTACATGTCCTCCTATTAGGGGGTGTCGGCCAGGTAAAGTTAAATTAAAACATCAGCATTACCTTTATAAGAAAAAAAACAAGATAAAATGTAGTAAAAATAGTTTTACATAGAATGAAATAGAGTTAATTCTGCTAAGTAAGATATAATAAATACAATTTAATTCATTCTGTTGGTGTTTCAAAATAAACTTGTATAAAGTAAAATAATTGTAGTATCTTAGTTAAAACTGATGAAGTTTCGAGTTTTGTTGATTAGAGGTGAAGGTCTCATCTACAAAGTATCAGAAGGAGACACGGAAGGTTAATACATGAAAAGCCTTGCAAGATAAAGGTGAGTATATGTTTGTTACTGAAACAATCATGTCCTTAACCATGCCGCACATATTTTGATTTTACATATTTGTGTTTTCATGGGTGTAACTGTTTTTCTTTCTTGGAGGGCTCATAACCCCCTGTTCATTTCATAAACCATAACAGACAGTACATACAGCTAACAAAAAAAGTTTGATTTAAATTGTTTGGTGGTGTTAATTGGCCAAAACCTTGTACTAGAAATGTAGAAGGAAATCCAATGGACTCACCTATTGGTAAGGTCTTTTTTTCATCACTTTCTCATAATAAACGACAGATATTTACAAGCTTTATTTCAGAAAGATTTTGTTTCTATCTCTCATGTAATATCATTTTGGAGTCATTTTGTGAATGACCTTAATTGGATCATGGTTTTATTCCGCATTAGTACCTTATCACTGAAAAAGTGAAGGAAGTATTTTTCATAAACACTATCCTGCCAATCACTTCATGGGAAAACTCATGGGAGACATAAATACAGACTGTTGTTTTTGTACAATAGGATATGATATCATTTTTTAAATATTTTTATTACTTGCTTTTATAAAGCATATTTTTGTACTTTGTGATTCAGCTGTGACCATTTTAAGATCCAGCCCTGAGGCTCAAAATGTTATGAAAGAAGACAAATAAAATAAAATGATAAAACTGAAATATAACATTAAAGGGACAGTTCAGTATTTTTGAAGTGGGGTTATATGAGCTCCATATGATCACTAAGGACAGTAGATACAGTAGAAAGTTCTCTCTTCTCCACCAGGAAGCCAAAGTCTGTGACCGTCTGTGACAAAGAAAATATGCTAATGGGAAAGTACCGTACCTAATTTAAAGGCTATTTTCTCCGCCTACAAGAACTCATCACACGGAGTGATTTAGGGGAGGGACACATGACGTTAGTTGGCTTAGGTCTGGATAAACTTTATATTTCCGAAAGGTTGATGCACTTAAAAAAAATCATACATAGCGTTCTCTTAATCTGTGGTATTATTTTTTGATTTGAGTTCTTGTAGGCGGAGAAAATAGCCTTTAAATTCAGTACAGTACTTTCCCATTAGCGTATTTTCTTCGTCACCGATGGTCACAGACTGTGGCTTTCTGGTGGAGAAGAGAGAACTTTCTATTGTATCTAATGTACTCAGTGATCATATGGAGCTCATACAACCCCACTTCAAAAAAACTGAACTGTCCTTTTAGTTTAAATAAAACAAAATTAATTATAAAGTCCGTATTTTGACAGTTGTAGCTGCAGTTTGTCTGATTACACCGAATGTGTATTCTGCTGAATTTCTGCTGGTCTCAGGTACTTCCTCTTTTAAAGAATGGAGTGTTTCACCAAACCAAACCAGAGCTCAACGTGGCAGTTGGTGTCCCTTGTTTTGACACCTGAATCTGTTTTGGATATGTTGTCTTTTCCGTGCCTTGACAGATTGCCAAGCAACAACCCACTCCACAATGGGAAGATCCCCATATAATGTTTTAGCAGCACATCAATGACACTGGGACAGAGGTAAGGATTTCTAATGCCAGCTGCATCGTCTGACAGGAAGCCACATTCTGCTTGGTCCCGTCTGACTTGAAAAACTAGGGTAAAGGGTGACTGCCCAACAATACTGTTTACAGGTTTGTCACTTGTGCTTTCCTCTTCTTTCATTCCATCTTCGTTTTGTCTCTGGTTTGCAGAACACACTTCTCAAGGTATGATTTGCTTTGCTGAACAGTATGAGTGCACTCCTCTGCATCAAATAGTACACACATATGGTAGAAAACCTCAAGAGCAACTTGCATACTTCTACAGTTGAGAAGGTAGGCAAAGCAGAATGTGGCAAACTCTTGTATGCCTCTGTCTGTTTTTTTTCCAAATGCTTGTGACAATGCTTTGATGATGTGGGCAGAGCACAGATGCAGCACAGTAAATTGTGGTGTCTCTTCAGCTTTTCCTGACACTATTTCAAATGCTCTGGTCAAGTATGCTGAAATGTTCTTCTCATTGAAGGCGAGAAGTACGCTGTATATTAGGGCCCAGCTATGATCAGCTGTTTTGAATTCCATGAGCCAATGGGAAATCAATGAAATGGAATGGCTGTTGGTAAGAAGTTCTGAGACTGGCAAGGGGGGCTTATCCTTGCCCATGCCTGGCAAAACCAAGACATAATATAAGACTTTTTTGTGTTGATCTGGGATTTTCTGTTCAACACCTCCTGTAGCGGGGTGGTGGTTTGGCGGAGTGGTTAGCAACCAGGCACCCCATGTACATGCTTCTGCTGGTCCCGGTTCAAATCCCGCCTGTGACTAGTTTGCAGAGTGTCTTTCCCTACTCTCTCATACCCTTTCACAAGCTTACCCACGGTCCCTCTCCTATTAATAAAGGTACAAAATGCCCAAAAAATACATTAAAAAAAAACACCTCCTGTAGCATCAAGATAGAGGGTGGTGGGTGATGGTCTTCGCAGGTGTTCTGCTAAAATGTTCATTCCCATGTCTGTGCATAAATGAACTGAAAAAGGATCTATTTGCAGATGTTTAAGGTAGCCTTTTGATGACACCTGACTGCTACTCTACTTTTATCACTTTTTGTGTCATCAGTAGTTCAAGTGTCATGTCATTATGAAGCCTTGTACTTTTCTTTGTCTCAGAAGATATTTTTTTCAAAACATCCTTGGTAAGGCTTCTTATGATGTTACCAGCCATTATTTCCTCAACAGGTGTCTTCATCAACAATGAATAATAATAATTACTGACACCAAGATTTAGAGCTTTTGCAATTTTTCCTCTTCTGAGGTATTTTGCTGGTCTTGATCTTCTTTTATTCTTTTTGTGTTTTATCTTCCCGAAACGTGTCACTTTAAAGCACATTTTTTTATCCCTAGATGAAGGTCCGCTTTTTTTGGAGAAGGTGTACACAGCTTTTCATCCATCAAACGTGCATTGTGCAGAGGCACGGAAAAACGGAGAGTTCTTTTTCCTGCTGTGACTCATCTTAACATGCTGGCATTTAAAAGCCAGAGTACAGCATGGATTCTTATTCAGAAACTCCTCATAAAAAGTGTCAGTCCATGGGGGATGCAGTTTATTGCTTCCAAAAGAAGGTTTTATTTTGTTCCATTTTTTTCTTGTGATTGAAATTTTGAACTCTTATGGACCTGCTTTGTGAACTCTGTTTTCATTTTGTGCATTGGTATTCTGTGGACTCTCTGTTTCTTCTTCACTTGTTAGGGTCCTCGCCCTAACAAGGACCTCTCTTGCTAGAGCAAGAGAGGTCCTTGTTAGGGCGAGGACCCTCTTGTTCCTGCTTTGTGATTATCACGCACCGGGTAATTAAACCTTAATTTGACCCCCTAAACATGCTCAAAAACTCACCAAATTTGGCAAGCTCCTCAGAATCAGGAAAAAATTTTATAAAATGGAAAAATGAACCCCCAACATTCCAAAATGTGCTCTCTAGCGCCACCCGGAAACACAAACATGGACCTAACTTCCACTAGGAATGTAGCAGAGAGATGAAACCAACGTCAAAATGTTTGCCTCATCAAGACCCACAAATATCATGCTGAGACCCCTAAACTGATGAAACCCTCAAAATGGAGGTCAACGGGCATGAGGGACCTGCGAGACAGCGAGGACCCGTCCAACGCTGCTTGCAGCTTTAATTATCATTATTATTATTATCATTAATATTATTATTTGTGCTGTCCTTTATGGTGTACCTTGTTAAAACTGTTTCTAAAAAAGCTTTGAAAAAAAGCGAGCTTCTTCCACAAAAAAAAGATCCCTAGAGAGCCAGAAGCTCTCATGAGAATATGTCACACGATTATAAAAAAATGTTTTAAACTGAGAGAAGAAATAACTTTGATTCCAAAACCTAAAAAGATATTGTTCTGCTCAATAACTGGAGACCTGTGTTGTGAGATGATCTTGATGAACTCAAGAACTCAGGAGTTCTCCCAGGAAATGCAACCCTGGGCTTAAGGCCCCATGCCCTCTCTCGGCCTTCCTGACACTGTTTACAGCATCCGCAATCAAAAACCCATTTGGTGCGGGACACAGGATGGACACGTCAAACATAGGGCTTAATACAAGACATTGACCAGGAGGACATAAGACTCACTGCCTTAACGGACGATCGTAAAAGACTGTCTCCATTGTCTGGAATGGGGGATGACCAATACTCAGCCCATTAAACCCAAAGGGAGGACAAGACCCCCCTCTGTTTAATGACTTTAACCAAACTGGCCAGAGGTGACCTCTCAACCTCCTTATCAAGCCTGGGGCATTTGCCTTCTTAAAGACATTTCTTCAGCCAGTTCTCTACAAGCATCCCCAAACTCCTCTAAAACCTTGTATACATGTCTGAACCATATGATAACCTGATGTGTTGTGAAATGTATGCTATCTGAGTCCAATCCCGGTGATTCTAGGCCCAAGATAAGCCAAACCGAAAATCACTTCTTTCAAATCTAAACTCCATTTCCCCCCAGCAGGAAAACTACGACAGACCAACAGTGCCCCCTTGTGGAAGCACTGGCAGCAATCTAACATAAAAGTAACTGAAGTTACTTACATGTAATGAACTGTTTTGACAATGCTTATGTAATGTTTGTATGTTAGAAGCTTCCCGACAAAATAATCAGTATCAGGGAAGTCTAGGCAATGTAGCTTGAATAATCTAGCTATTAGTAGTATTGTTACATTAGTATACTTATATAAATATATAACCTTTCAATCTTCCTTTTATTTTGATAGTAAGTGTTTGGTATCAAAATATTCAGGATGTGATTATCTTATTGTTGGTGTCGGTTATATTGAGTGATTCCCAAATTATAACTCCCTATTGGTAAAACTTAAGCTTATCAAGTTTGTGAAAGCTTAGACAGATATCCGCCCAGCGTGGTCAAAACCACACCCACTTCTAGAGTTTAAAAAGCTGAACGCGGAGCTTAAAGGGCAACTTCAGTATTTTTCAACCTGGGTCCTATTGCCCCAAGTGTATGTGTGTATACGATTGACGGGTACAACTCGTTTTAAAATTGGCTCAGTATCAAGGGAGCGGATGCAGCCGGCAGCCGCGAAGCTAGATAGGGGGGCAACTGCATCCCGTATAAGTTTGAGCATTAAAAGTGTTTATTTCGCCACAGACCGGTTGGGATCGCCGGTGCTAGCTCTCTAATTAGCATTGTAAGCATTGCGTTTTGCTTCACGTCCTCTGACCTGTGTGATGTCATATCCTGTGAGCTTGTTGCCGGAAGAAAACAGAGGAGCCATGCAGTGCGCCGATCATAGTGGAGCTGCTTATCCCGGAGGACAGTTGAAAGTTTTACTGCATCGGTATCATGGCTGAATATTTACCAGATTTCGAGAGTGAAGACGAGCCTTTTCATTACGACAGCCACCCGTATTTATTTGAGGCAGAGTATACGGACGAGGAGCTGCTACAAACTCAAGAGCTAACGAGGATAGCAACAGAGGGCCAACGAGCAGGCGAGGGTGAAGCAGCGGCGGCAGGAACGCCAAGTTCTGAGGACTGGTGGTGCTCCTGTGGTTGCTGTGACTCTATGCCCACAGAGGAAGAATGTCTGTGTTACGAGTGGGACCTGTCGCCCAATATTCGTGGTCTCGATGTGTCGTGGGATGATACAGAAAGTACCCGACGCTGTGTAACTACATTAGAGGATCTCCCCCCTCTGATCAACAGGGCAGTGCTGGACACCTTTTTTCATGTACCCAAAATAAATTGGAGGAGGCGACCAAAACCACAGGGACCAAATGGTCAACTATCCATGAAGTAAGTATAACTAATATGTCTTTATGCATACAATACGTATAAGTATTGTATGTATTGTGTAAGTGTTTATTTCGCCACAGACCGGTTGCGATCGCCGGTGCTAGCTCTCTAATTAGCATTGTATGCCGTTTTCTAGCCTTGACTCAGTTTTTCTTAAAGTGTTCCCTTCTTTTTAATGAACACTCTGCCACCATCACTTTATTTAATTTAATAAGTAATTTCGTGTGGCCAGCGAATATTTCTTTTTGAATTAATAAAAGTAAACTTCTGAACGAGAGGAGACTTCTGCCGACGCCGTGTACCCAGCTGAACAGACGAGAGCACCAAGGCTCCAACTCCATCTGCCTTCCAGCGCAATCCTTGCCCCGAGATCCTTAGAAGCGCCAGACGGATCCAGACTGCCTCCACCTCAGCAGGCCGCTGTATCCACCAACCCCTGGCGACTTCGGACTCGCGACAGACCAGCGCTACTCAAAGTAAGACCTCTCCTGGACGTTCAGTACCAGACGGGTTGGTGTAATTAGTCTCGCTCGCTCAATCAGATAAAACCCCTTTTTCCCCTTAAAACGCTTACGAAATAGTCCATCAAATTCCTACCTCAATTCATCACTCAATATAACCAGGTCGAATACAGTTATACGTTATTCTAATCCTTACCAAAGAAGTATTATTTTCTCACCTAAGTTTCATATCATGCAAATGTACTTTTAATGCCTTTTTCTCCCTTGGGAGTGTATTGTTCTGTTTATTATTTCATTTCGTTTTAAATAAATTCTTCATAGATTTAAAGTACTGTTTTGGGAGTGTGTTTTGAAAGTCAGACATCCCTGTAACGAAAGCTCTACCCTTCAGATTTAAGGTTGATGAGAATAGAGTGTGAATTACTAAACTCCAGTACACTAAAATTAAACTTAACCTGATTAATAAATTAATCAAGGAGTAAAATTTTGCCTATTTTGTATAAATAGGATGGTGCCCCGTTCGAATGTTTATTGAATGAATCAATAATTAATCTCTATAGTCATAGCAAAATAAGACCAAACAAATTATCACAACAATATTATGGTGCGCCGCGTGAGGCGTTACAAATAGAAGACTTTCAAAATAACTCCAGATGTATGCTTTGGGTACAACCTCATCAGACTAAAATCAAATCAAATCCCAATAATTATAATCTACAGAAACTAATACATAAATTCATCTCCCTAAAAAGAGAGGTAACAATTCCCTTCTTTAATCAGTGCTATTTGCGTTTGAAATTCTTGGTCAGTGCGTTTATATGTTTATTTCTCTTTCTGTTGTCTACTAAAGCGCTGTGTTTTTAATGTACTAAGCTGCTGCTGCTTGTCTCAGCTCGAGTTGATCACGTGACGAATTACTTTGAGAAGCTATACTGCTTTGTTTGGGCCCCGGCGTTTGAAAAGCCGCTATATTGTTACAGTTTGAAACTTTGGTACCGTAAGATTTGGCTGAACTTTCGTGGCGCGAGACTCCGCGCGAAAGGATTGGCACTAAGTTCATCACAGTGTCCACGTATATCTGGAGCTGTGGGGGGATTTATGAATGATCTCGCTCTCACGACAGCCTAGCTACCTGCCGTGAGAGACCGCTGTTTACAGTGGGAGATCCCGTGTGCGTCATTAGAGACGTTGTTTGGATCTGCGACCCTGCGGGGAACGCCTTTTGGAATTGTGGTGTAAAAACGCCGTGCTGGCGTAAGTTGAAGCCTAAGACCGCCGTGTCTGAATACCTGTGAATTGAAATCTAAGACTGTTGTGTCTGAAACCCTGTTGAATTGAAACGAGACCGCTGTGTCTGTCTGAACACTTTTGAATCCGGCGTGAAGCCGAGTACGCGAGCTATACGCTCAGCCGCTGATTGTTTAACCCTTCGTGGTCATAGAATAAGTGAACCGTGTTGTCTCTGACACACGAAGCCAGTCAAAGAGGTGGAGTCAAAATCCACGTCCTGTTTTGAAGTGAATAGTCACCCCCTGTGGCTATCTGTTAGCCGTTTGTGCCTCTCATTGCACCAAGCTATCTGGTGCTAATCAGTGCAGACGCCGCTGGTTGCTAAGCGACCGGCTTCTTCTGTGGCTGACCTATTGATTTTGCTCTCTACCGCCCCTGGCGGCGAGACTGACTGCTTAGCCGCTTCGGTTGCTAAGTAACCCTCCTTGTGCCTGCTGTGCCCTCTGGTGGAGGCTCGCGGTCGCGAGCCCTTTTTGTAACACTGCCACTGTGTGGTTGGTTTTGGTCACACACCCACATTGCCTTATTGTCTCTGAACACAAATCTGTTAAGAGTTTAAGAGTGTGCATCTTGTAAATTGACTGTCTTTACCTAAGTTTTAACAATTATCTCCAATTGTGTTAAATTCTACTCATACTGCTAGCCTTGATATCCTTATTCACTTCTTCTGTATATTCTGTATGCAGGTTCGTGTAAAATAAAAGCTGTGCATGCTACACTTGAAATGTGATAAAGCATTTAACTTGAATGATACATTGTTAATCTTATTAAAGTGTTACTTGTTTATAAGAACTAATTTTAGGTTGGTTCAGTAATCAAGATTCGACCTCCCTACCTTTATCACGATCTGTAGCCATTAATTTCAAACAAGTGAACATAATTTCCAGAGTTCTCTTAATACGGCATTTATTTTAGTCAGTAAGCCTACTTTCCCAATACCTTATCTACTTTTAATTCCTGCTCATTTCAACAAAATTTGATAACAAATTATTTTTCTCTTAAATAATCTTTCTTGTTTTATATTCCAAGGATAACATCCTAACCCTGTCAATTGTCCAATACTTACATCCAATATAACATTTAATTAGATTAATAAATAAATAAACTTTTTCATAATTCTGACTCTAGGATCCCTTGATTACCCTTAATGATTGTACCTTACCACGATAATTTAAATTGATGATCACTAATCCATTGTGAATTGCAGATTAATTTCAATCATCAATCTAGATTATAACACAGTTATCACTGTTCTTTTCAGATTAACAACCTTATATCTAGACCTTACTTTTAAATCATTAGCATCAACTTATTAACTAATCCTATGCCATTTTAAATCCATGTTAACCATTTCTGTCTACTTCTTGTTTTATTAACTGATTATTAATTTTAATTTTATTAATTCAGTATTATTATTCAATTTTGAAAAAAAAAAAAAAAAAAATTTTAAACTCTTATTCAATTTTGAATTTTTTTTTATGTCTTATTTTTCTCTTCTCTTTGATTCATTTGATATACTTCACTTAGATATCACTCAGTAGACACCAACTGTTTTCAGTTAAGCCCAAAACCGATTATTTCAAACAAAAGCGATTGTTTACTTTAAAGGTTACCCACTTTTGATCAAGGCTTTCTTAAATATTTTCTTAATTGTTTCCCTTTTATTTTAATCTAACCTTGCAGTATAATCAATCCCAAACAGCTCAAGTGACACTTCAATACCCGTAAAGGTTAACAGAAATCTAAAGAGACAAACACACATTTTGCACACAACTTTAATCTCTTTAACAGACCAAAACTAACCATGGCAGATACCAGAGAGTCTAGCCATGGAGACTCCCAGGAGGACACTGGTACAGTGTTAAGTGAACTAACTAATCAGCTCATTCCAGACTATGCAGTCTCGATTGAGGAGGCCGCCGCCCCGGCTGAGCTTGAAAATATCATGGCTGAGTTGACCACTACAGCCCTTACGACATCACTCAAAGGCAAGGAGCTGGCCCAGATGCTGGCCCGCATGTCCCTGGTGATGTCTGCACAACTGAAACATAAAGATAACTTGTTAGAACGCGCCGCAGAAAAGATGAAAACACAAAGAGAAGAAATTGGCAGTTTAAAGAAATCATTAGATAGGGCAGAAACCCAAGTCGCTGAAATGAAAGCATCCGCACCTTCTCTTGAAGAGAAGCTTGTCCTCGAGGAGGAGATTGAAAATCTCCATGAGAAACTTGAGAAGAAAGAAAAGGAGATAGTGGAAACATATCAAGAGCTTGATACCACTAAAAATAAATTGGAGCGAGCAGAATCCCTGCTGGACCGCTCAGCAGGGGAACTAGAACATTTAAAGGTACAGGTGAAAGTACAATCAGCTGCTCTCGAAGCTGAAGAAAAACAATCCTCAACGCTGTACCATAAGCTCAGAGAAACCCGAAGACAGACAGCACTCTGTCAAGAACAACAGCAAGAGGCCGAGGTCAAACTGGCCAAAACTCAAATGGAGTTACAATGTTCTCTCCAGCTCGATCGAGACCGAAGAGCTCGACTCGAACAAACCTACCTGGAAGAAAAGCCAGGTCCTCATCCCGTGGAGCAGGTGTCTTCACCTCTGCTCCCACCAACGTTGGATCTTCCATCACATCAGCGTGACCTGACTTTTCCTGACCCCATCAAATCTTCACCGGGTCTTCCACTGGGTCCTTCTCAACCCAATCCTTTCCTTCCGGGCCCCTCTGACAGGGATCTTGACAAAATCGCCCGAAACATAGATCGCTTTATGCCCGACCATAAAGGTACTCAGAACACCAGAAGCTATCTGGAAGACATCAACTATTATTTGAGAAGGTTCCCTGGTGCCACGGTTGATGATAAGATCTATCTTATCAAAGCCACTTCAAATCGAGACGTGAGCGACTTCATTGGGCGCCAGCCGGCCCAGGTCAGAAGTAACTATGATGCCTTGTGTCGCGCTTTAATCTGTGAGTTTACGGACTCACTAACCCCCACTGGTCTCTCTGCAGCTCTGATCGTGAAGCAAGAGAGATCTGAATCTCCCCAACTGTATTACACCCGCCTACGTCAGGCCTACTTTGGTTCGCATAACGAACCAGAGATGGAAGAGGATGAAAATTTCAAAACGCTTTTTGTTCAGAATCTTCATCCTTCAACTAGTCACCACCTTGGAGTTGCGGCTTGTCCTAAGACTCTTAATAGCACACAGCTTCGTGAGTTAGCCCTGAAAGGTTTTGCTAAACACAAACAAACTCACGACAAGAGAGCCGAATCAAATTCTTTGTTGGCTTTGGAAACCAGATCTTTACACATTGAACCTGAGGACGTTTCAAATGATACTCCTTCAGACCTTAACCAAACTTCAGCCAGGGTGTCGAAACCCTTCAGGCCTCAACCCTCTGACCCTGATCCACGGCGTCAACACTGGTCTAATGTTGGGCGACCCCCTCCGAATCGGCTTGGGTTCCATTCAAGAAACCCCAAATTCTACAACAAAGAGGGGTATGAAAGTTGTGACCAAATGAAACCACACCATAATCCCATGGGACAAGTTGGGAACTTCAATGTTCCAGTCAGATCGTAAGATCCAAACAACACCGATTGGTAGCAGGTAATGACTGTTTGTTGACCATCAGTCATTGCCATTGACCACCGTTCAGTAAAATCAGTTATCTATTTCTGTTATACATAACGACTGTGTCCACTTGGTCCCCCATAGTCAAAACTCAAGATGATAATAATTAAGTAAAAAGGACGAGTAGGCAAACCAATCTACGCGTAGACGACATTGCTCTCTACCACCTTAGCCCCGAGCAATTCAAAGTCGAATTAAAACTGCTTGAATTTTTCAACAAACACACAACACAACTAGACCCTTTGGCACTAACGCAACTACAGTATGAGTGTACCCAAACCATAAATCTGTCCTCAATTGATAATGTGCTGAAAGAAATAGAGCCCCAGAACTGAAGCGTCAGTTAGACAAAATTGGCTCCAGTCAGGAGATTGATGAAAACGTGCTAGGCTTGTAATTCCATAGGAAATAAATAACTTGCAGCAACCATAGGGTCCACAAAATAAGATCCCCAGTTACGCCACTTAGAACCAAGTACACCAACCCTGTCTTAACTGCTGCTGCTGCTGGATCATCTCTTTTCATCGCCGCCTCGATGCCCTCCAACGATGCCATCGTGGAAGGGGGATATGTTGTGAGATGATCTTGATGAACTCAAGAACTCAGGAGTTCTCCCAGGAAATGCAATCCTGGGCTTAAGGCCCCATGCCCTCTCTCGGCCTTCCTGACACTGTTTACAGCATCCGCAATCAAAAACCCATTTGGTGCGGGACACAGGATGGACACGTCAAACATAGGGCTTAATACAAGACATTGACCAGGAGGACATAAGACTCACTGCCTTAACGGACGATCGTAAAAGACTGTCTCCATTGTCTGGAATGGGGGATGACCAATACTCAGCCCATTAAACCCAAAGGGAGGACAAGACCCCCCTCTGTTTAATGACTTTAACCAAACTGGCCAGAGGTGACCTCTCAACCTCCTTATCAAGCCTGGGGCATTTGCCTTCTTAAAGACATTTCTTCAGCCAGTTCTCTACAAGCATCCCCAAACTCCTCTAAAACCTTGTATACATGTCTGAACCATATGATAACCTGATGTGTTGTGAAATGTATGCTATCTGAGTCCAATCCCGGTGATTCTAGGCCCAAGATAAGCCAAACCGAAAATCACTTCTTTCAAATCTAAACTCCATTTCCCCCCAGCAGGAAAACTACGACGGACCAACAGTGCCCCCTTGTGGAAGCACTGGCAACGAACATTCGCAAAAGTAACTGAAGTTACTTACATGTAATGAACTGTTTTGACAATGCTTATGTAATGTTTGTATGTTAGAAGCTTCCCGACAAAATAATCAGTATCAGGGAAGTCTAGGCAATGTAGCTTGAATAATCTAGCTATTAGTAGTATTGTTACATTAGTATACTTATATAAATATATAACCTTTCAATCTTCCTTTTATTTTGATAGTAAGTGTTTGGTATCAAAATATTCAGGATGTGATTATCTTATTGTTGGTGTCGGCTATATTGAGTGATTCCCAAATTATAACTCCCTATTGGTAAAACTTAAGCTTATCAAGTTTGTGAAAGCTTAGACAGATATCCGCCCAGCGTGGTCAAAACCACACCCACTTCTAGAGTTTAAAAAGCTGAACGCGGAGCTTAAGCTCTCTGCACTTTAAACTTTAAAACTTCTTCTTCTTCGTCTTCTTCCTTCCGTTTCCCGACGCTTGATTCCATCTTCCTCTCCATCCCTGTGACGTCACTTTGTTCCGCGTCGTCGCCTGCCCGCTGACAAGATTTTGCCCGCTGACAAGATTTTTCCGCTGACATGACTTTTTCCGCTGACAAGACTTTTTCCTTATTTTGCAAAGTCCGCAATTTTTGCCGTTTTCTAGCCTTGACTCAGTTTTTCTTAAAGTGTTCCCTTCTTTTTAATGAACACTCTGCCACCATCACTTTATTTAATTTAATAAGTAATTTCGTGTGGCCAGCGAATATTTCTTTTTGAATTAATAAAAGTAAACTTCTGAACGAGAGGAGACTTCTGCCGACGCCGTGTACCCAGCTGAACAGACGAGAGCACCAAGGCTCCAACTCCATCTGCCTTCCAGCGCAATCCTTGCCCCGAGATCCTTAGAAGCGCCAGACGGATCCAGACTGCCTCCACCTCAGCAGGCCGCTGTATCCACCAACCCCTGGCGACTTCGGACTCGCGACAGACCAGCGCTACTCAAAGTAAGACCTCTCCTGGACGTTCAGTACCAGACGGGTTGGTGTAATTAGTCTCGCTCGCTCAATCAGATAAAACCCCTTTTTCCCCTTAAAACGCTTACGAAATAGTCCATCAAATTCCTACCTCAATTCATCACTCAATATAACCAGGTCGAATACAGTTATACGTTATTCTAATCCTTACCAAAGAAGTATTATTTTCTCACCTAAGTTTCATATCATGCAAATGTACTTTTAATGCCTTTTTCTCCCTTGGGAGTGTATTGTTCTGTTTATGATTTCATTTCGTTTTAAATAAATTCTTCATAGATTTAAAGTACTGTTTTGGGAGTGTGTTTTGAAAGTCAGACATCCCTGTAACGAAAGCTCTACCCTTCAGATTTAAGGTTGATGAGAATAGAGTGTGAATTACTAAACTCCAGTACACTAAAATTAAACTTAACCTGATTAATAAATTAATCAAGGAGTAAAATTTTGCCTATTTTGTATAAATAGGATGGTGCCCCGTTCGAATGTTTATTGAATGAATCAATAATTAAGCTCTATAGTCATAGCAAAATAAGACCAAACAAATTATCACAACACCTGTTTACTCAAAAATGACTATAAAATAATTGCCCTGATATTTGCTGAAGGAATTCATGAAGTTTTAGACACTAAAACAGATGAGACTCAGGTTTTATGAGAAATAGACATATATCTAACAACATTAGACTAGTTTTGGATATTCTTGATTATTCTGATTTAATTTTGAATGAAGTTTTTTTATCCTTTTCCTGTATTTCTACAAGGCCTTCAATACGAACAAACACAATTCAATTTTCACTGTTTAAAGAAATTGGGCTTTGGTGAATTTTCTTTTTAAAACCTTGTATGCCAATGGTATCAGCTCAGTTAAGACTAAAAGTGGCACAACCCCAAAATTTTATTTAAAACAGGACATCTGCCAGGGATGCCCCAAAACCATAGCAGCACCGAAGACAATTTTAACAGCGCAAACGAACCACAAATGTAGCAGACTATTGCTGCATTCCAGGCAACCTGTAACTCGTGTTTTTCCCACCTGTAACTTGTGAAAATGCACTGGAATGGTAGTAAAACTCGGAACTTCCCACCCGTGAACTCGTACCAGATCAATGTACTCTTTGGTGCCCCCCATAAATTTCAAATGGTTCAAAACTCTAGAACCCCCTCCTTTTCATCACATCACCCCTGTCCTCCAGCAGCTTCACTGGCTCCCCACTAAGTTCAGAATTCACTTCAAAATCCTGCTGTATACTTTCAAGGCCATTCACAACCTGCCCCCCCCCCCCCCCACCCCCACCTGTCTGATCTCCTCCACATCGTCACCCCCTCTCGCTCCCTCAGGTCGTCCTCCTCCCTCCATCTCTCTGTGCCCTCCGCCTGGCTCAGCACCATGGGTAGCAGAGCTTTCAGCCGCTCTGCTCCCAAACTCTGGAACTCTCTTCCCCTGGACCTCAAAAACATTGACTCCCTTCCCCACTTCAAATCAGAACACAAAACCCATCTGTTCCAAACTGCATATTCCCTTTAATTTTCCACCCTTATTTAACCATGTCACTCTTGTATGTTGTTTTTATTTATTTTAATTGTGGTTTTAATGCTGTGTGTTTTTATTATGTATTGTGTAAACTGTCCTTGGGTGCTAAGAAAGGCGCTTTTAAATAAAATGTATTATTACTCTGAGTTACAACTTGTGACGTCACATCAATGCATAAACAATATGGCAGCCTCCAAATAATGACAAATACTGTTAAGTATAAGCTTCTGTTACCTTATGCGCCATTTTCCCTCCCGTTTCACCCAAATGAGCAAATTCATAAAGCATAAATCTTATAGTGGGTGCCATGTTGGGGGTTTTTAAAACCGAAGTCATAATTAGTATGGAATGCTTTTAGGTTGGAACTCGGAGATTTCAACTGGGAAATTTCCGAGTTACAGGTCGCCTGGAACGAAGCATATTTCCAGACTCTTTTTACAAAATTTTGCTTGGGGTGGGGGACCAGCTTCACGCAGGTGTTTGCTCTGTGTCATAAATATGCACACTTATGTTTTCTAAGAAAATAGCTAAAACTGGCATGAATTCTGAGTGAAACTTCTTATACTTTTTATATAGATGTTTTAAATGGAAAAACAAGAGGTGTATCTTGTGCAGCCAGTAGAGTACTATGATCCAACACTGATTTCTAGTCTATTGATCCCATTTCCTGGAAGCTATTGAGCTAAAATGCTAACATTTACATCTAAAAATTCATAGAAATTATTTAGAAATTTGAAATTTAAAAACAAGAGGCGTATCTCGTGCAGCTGCACGAGATACGCCTCTTGTTTTTCACTGGTGACAACTGGCTTCAGGAGAGACACATGGAAGTTGGGGTGGATCTTGAGAGAAGCTGGCAACCTGAGCCTGACCGCTGTGGGATTGATAACTCTATCCACAGGGAAAGGACCAACGTACCGAGGGGCCAGCTTCCTGGATTCCACCTGCAGGGGAAGGTCACGAGATGAGAGCCATACCATCTGTCCTGGCTTGTACTCAGGGGCTGTAGAGCGATGTTGGTCTGCCAGATGCTTGTTTCGTTCAGCGGATCGTGTGAGGGCCGCCCTGACATTCCTCCAGACTTCTTTGATGCGCTGAAGGTGCTCCTTGACTGATGGCACAGCTACCTCAGCCTCCTGCTCAGGGAAAAGGGGGGGCTGATGGCCATAACAGGCCATAAATGGGGACATACCTGAGGCAGAACATGTCAGGGAGTTGTGGGCATACTCGATCCATGGCAGATGTTCGCTCCAGGAAGCAGGATGATGAGCCGCCACACAGCGGAGAGCGCTCTCCAAGTCCTGATTTGCCCGCTCAGTTTGGCCGTTGGTCTGGGGATGGAAACCAACTAACAGGCTGGCTGCTGCGCCCACCGCCTTGCAGAACTTCTTCCAGACTTGTGATGAGAATTGGGGACCGCGATCTGAAACAATATCCCTGGGAATGCCATGAAGTTTGAAAACATGCAACACCAGGAGGTTAGCTGTTTCCAGAGCAGAAGGTAACTTTGTCAGTGGAATGTAATGAACCATCTTAGGGAATCGGTCAACAATAGTTAGTATGACAGAGTTACCCTGTGAAGGGGGGAGACCAGTGATGAAGTCTGCAGCTATATGAGACCAAGGGCGATTAGGGATGGGCAAGGGGCGCAGCAAACCAGCAGGGGACTTGTGGCTAGCCTTCCCTCGGGCACAATCTGAGCAGGCAGCCACAAACTCACGAGTATCCCAGGCCATGTTGGGCCACCAAAAGTTCTGCTGGAGGAAATGGAGAGTCCTATTCGCTCCCGGATGACACGTGAGCTTCGATGCATGACCCCACTGTAGAACCTGAGAGCGGGTGGACTCAGGCACATAGAGTCAGTTAGGAGGCCCCGAACCTGGATCAGGTTGATCCTTTTGGGCCTCTTTAACAGCTCTCTCAACCTCCCATCTTGCCGCTCCAAGGATACAAGAGGGGGGGACAATAGGTGCTGGCTCTGTGCACTCAGAGGGGGGAGAAAATACCCTAGAGAGGGCATCTGGCTTAGTGTTCTTAGACCCAGGAGGAAAGGGTGTAATTAAACCGACTGAGAAAGAGGGACCACCTGGCCTGGCGGGGGTTAAGTAGTCTTGCTGAGTGGAGGTAGGAAAGGTTCTTATGATCCGTCCATATGATGAAGGGGACTTCGGATCCTTCGAGCCAGTGCCTCCACTCTTGAAGAGCCCACACCACTGCCAACAGCTCCCGGTTGCCCACATCATAGTTCCTCTCTGCTTGTGAAAGACGGCGGGAAAAGAAGGCGCAGGGATGCAGCTTTTGGGTCTGGGGGCTGCGTTGAGACAGGATGGCTCCCACTCCTGTCTCCGAGGCATCCACCTCCACCACGAACTGCAATGAGGGGTTAGGGTGTAGGAGGACAGGTGCCTTGGTGAACAGCTCTTTCAGCTTGCTGAAGGAGTTGTCTGCCTCCTTGGTCCAGACAAAGGGGGTGTTAATAGAGGTGAGACTGTTGAGGGGGGAAGCCACCTTGCTGTAGTCCCGGATGAAATGCCGATAGAAATTGGCAAAGCCAAGGAAGCGCTGAAGCTCCTTTCGGGTTGTGGGGGTGGGCCACTCAGCCAAGGCCTGAATCTTCCCAGGGTCGGGGCGAAGTTGGCCAGCCTCAATGATGTATCCAAGGAAGCTTACAGAGGGGGAATGGAAGTCGCACTTCTCTGGCTTAACGAAAGGGCAATTCTCCATAAGGCGCTGAAGGACCAGTCGAACATGCTGTTGATGTTCATTGAGGGTGCGGGAAAAGATGAGAATATCATCAAGATAAACAAAAACAAACCTGTTCAGCATGACTCTCAGGATGTCGTTCATCAGGCGGATCAGGCCAGCAGCAAGAGACTCCTTCAGATATGTCTCCATCGCCTCCTTCTCAGGACGAGACAGATACAGACGACTGGAGGGAAGAGGAGCACCTGGGAGGAGATTAATGGCACAATCATAGGGTAGAGAGCGTGCCAAGTCTTTGCTGAAAACAGGAGCCAGGTCATGATAGGTTTGAGGGACATTGGATAAATCAGGAGGAGTTGGGATGATACTTGAGGACTTGGAGCTGGGAATGGCTGAAGACACAAAGAATGACAATTAGTGCTCCAATTTATAATGGTGGAATTAAACCAGTTAATGTGGGGGTTGTGTTGTCTTAGCCAGGGGAGACCAAGGACCAGAGGGGCATGAGGTGAGGGAATTACAAAAAAATGAATTTCTTCACGATGGTTACCAGAGAGAATGAGTGTGAGGGATATAGTTTGGTGTGTAACCAGGGAAATGAGACGGCCATCAAGGGCATTAACTCTCTTGGGGTGTGGCAATGGCTCTAGAGGGATATTATGTTCCTTGATGAAATCTTCATGAACAAAATTATCATCTGCTCCAGAGTCCAAAAAAACCTGAGCCTGAGCAGAGTTTTGGGGCCATAAAAGGGTGCATGAGAATGAAACTCTAGATGGAGAGTTAAAGGAAGAGGTCTGACTCACCACTTAACTCTCCTCTAGTGATGAGTCTGGTCTTTTAGTGAATGAGAGCATGTAGGACAGGGGTTGTTGTCTCCTCCATAATTATTGCGTCGCTGTCTCTCCTTGGGATTCAGCCGAGTCTTTCCAAACTGCATGGGTTCCTCTGGGGCAGCAGGGGTCATCCGAGGAAAGGGAGAGGATGAGACAGAAGGAAGCCTCTCAGGGGAGCTAACCCGGCCAGCAGAGGGAGCCCTCCTGCAAAGACCTGCTGCTCTTTCTCTGGCTCCCTCTCTCAACCTATTATCAAGCCTAATACTTAAAGATATTAGATCCTCAAGAGAGGTTGGGTCATCACGAGTTGCCAAGTCATCTTTAAGATTTTCAGAAAGTCCCTTCATGAAAATGGCCTTGAGAGCCTGGCTGTCCCACCCACACTCATAAGCTAAAGTCTGGAAATGGACGGCATATGAGGCTATGGTTTGTGAACCCTGATTGAGGGACAACAAACGTTTAGCAGCCTCCTGCCCCTGAACGGGGTGATCAAACATCTTGCGTAAATGGGAACTAAATTCAGAAAAAGAATTTAACACAGGTGGTCCCCCCTCCCAAAGAGCAGTGGCCCATTTAGCTGCATTACCCCTGAGCAAATTAACCATATAGGCTATTTTAGCTTCATCAGAGGAATAACTGGAGGGCTGTAACTTAAACACTAACTCACAATTAAACAGAAATCCTCCACAGGACCCAAAATCCCCAGCATAAGGCTCTGGTGGAGACACAAAAGGTTCTCTACAAGGTTGGGGGGTATGAGAGAGAAAAGCAGGGTCAGAGGCAGCAGGAGTACTCACAGGAGAAGCTCAAGGGATCTGTAGTGAGAGTTCACGGAGCCGAGTGTGGAGCTGAACAACCTGATTAGAGAGCTCCTCCAGGGAGCCAGCTATGCTATGTAGCATGCTTTCATGCTGTCCCAGCAGGGCTCCTTGGTTGGAGAGGACCTCATTTATCTTGTCCAATTTAGCTGGATCCATTTGTAGAGGCCAGTGGATTACTGTGATGGTATGAAACCAGGTGTTTTAGTGAAGGACCCGAAAGCTGAGATCGGAGGCAGATTGAATGTGCAATTAAAAGGTATTTATTGAACAGGGTTGAAGGTGAATGAATATGACGAAGGTTGGAGTGGTGTGGGCTCGTGGAAGCACTGCGGAGAGAGAGAGCAGAGGCAGGATGAGTAGGCAGGCAACAATCCCAAAAAACACACAAAAAAAGCACAAAGGCAAAAATACTCTAAGAGATTAAGTTAGCTTAGCTCAAATAACCATAAGCTACTAAAAGGGCCAACAAGCCACAGGAGATGTGGAAATCCACTGGCAAAGGTGAAGTCTCCACGAGCTGGTTTTGTAGGTGAGTGATGAGATGATCTCCTCCAGGTGTGCAGCTGCAGAGGATCTGTGCAGGAGCGACCCCCACTCCTCATGCAGCAGAGGAGCAGAGGGTGCAGGAAAAGCAGGGATTTTATGGGAGGGGAATCCCCACAGGTACCCTTTGAAAAGATTACAAATGATTTTACCATAGGAACATGATAAACTAAGGTATGTCATGTAATTAGCATAACAGGTGTCTCCAAGCTTGTAATCAGTCAGTCTGCCTAATTAAAGGCTGAAAAGTGGTCACTGTGCTGTTTGGTATCATGGTGTGTACCACACTGAACATGGACCACAGAAAGCTAAGGAGAGAGCTGTCTCAGGAGATTAGAAATAAAATTATAGACAAGCATGTTAAAGGTAAAGGCTATAAGACCATCTCCAAGCAGCTTGATGTGCCTGTGACTACAGCTGCACAGATTATTCAGAAGTTTAAGGTCCACAGGACTGTAGCCAACCTCCCTGGACGTGGCTGAAGGAGGAAAACTGATGACAAACTGAAGAGACGGAGAATACGAATGGAAACCAAAGAGCCCAGAACAACTTCAAAGAGATTAGAGGTAAACTCCAAGGTCAAGGTACATCAGAATCAGATCACACCATCACTGTTTTAGCTAAAGTGGACTTAATGAAGGACATCACTGTTGAAATCAAATCATAAAGTGAGACTGGAATTTGCCAAATTGCATATTGACAAGCCACAAAGCTTCTGGGAGAATGTCCTTTGGACAGATGAGACAAAACTGGAGCTTTTTGGTAAGTCACATCAGCTCTATGTTCACAGACAAAAAAATGAAGCATACAAAGAAAAGAACACTGTACCTACTGTGAAACATGGAGGAGGCTCAGTTATGATCTGGGGCTGCTTTGCTGCATCTGACACAGGGTGCCTTGAATCTGTGCAGGTACAATGAAATCTCAAGACTATCAAGACATTCTAGAGTGAAATGTGCTGCCCAGTGTCAGAAAGCTTGGTCTCAGTCACAGGTCATAGGTCCTCCAACAGGATAATGAGCCAAAACACACAGCTAAAAACACCCAAGAATGGCTCAGAACAAAACACTGGACTATTCTGAAGTGGCCTTCTATGATCCCTGATCTAAATCCTGTTGAACATTTGTAGAAGGAGCTGAAACATGCAGTCTGGAGAAGACAGCCTTCAAACCTGAGACAGCTGGAGCAGTTTGCTCATGAGGAGTGGGCCAACATACCTGTGGACAGGTGCAGAGTTACAGAAATCACCTGATTACAGTGATTGACTCAAAAAGCTGAGAAACAAAATATTAAGTAAAGGGTACCATCATTTTTTTGTCCAGGCCAGTTTCATTAGTTTTTTTTTTAATGATTCTGTTGAACCACAATTCAAAAGCAATGTCTGATTTTCATTAGTTGATTTTTAGTAAATTTTTATTTATTCTTACTTTTGTCAGTTTCAAATTATTTCAGTGACCATGTGGGCTTTTCTTTCTTTAACGGAAGGGTACCAACATATTTGTCCACGTCTGTATATATATTTTTGAAACTGATGCACTGAAAGTTAGCTTCAAATAGGATTTTTTTTTAAATATTACCATGGAGATGAATGACCATTCAGGGCTGAGGTCCCGTTGAAATGACACTAGCTGTGTTCAAAATCGTTCCCTATAACTGATATAGTGCACTATATAGTGTGTTCCCCATATTGCTGTGTTTTTTTTAATTCTCAGCAGTTAATTTCATTCACTATATAGTGCACTACAAAATACCCACAATGCACAGCAAATGTGAGTGTACATACAATGTACCCTATATTGTACTCCTATGTACCACAATGCAATGCGGTCGTGTTTTTCCGTAGAAGAAGCAGAAGAGAAAGAAGGCTGTTAGGAGCTGCTTTCATTTATGAAAGTAAAACAATGTTAAAGTATCCAACAAGTTCATAGCTTAGCTCTTTTATGTCCTTTTGTGGCAGGAAACAGCTAAAAAATTTGCTACTTATCCCCCTGAGTGCCCGGTTTGTTTGCGTGAATTTTGGTGCGTCCACTTCCGTCACAGGGATGTTTTTAATTGACAAATTATTTACAAACACCTTAAAAACAGTCAGGATAAATGCAGTTACACAAATTATAGAATTCAACAGGTACATAATGATAAACATAAAATCTACTGACGCTATGACATTCAGAAAATTTCAGTGTAGTGTCTGAAATGTCGTTTGGTCATTCTCTATGTAGTCCACTATTTCATTTACACTACAGAGGGAATAGTGAGTGAGTGATTTCGAACACAGCTACTGACTGACCTCAGAGCAGAAAATAAACAACACGCCATTTGGTCTGAATTTGATGACGTCAGCTTGCTTAAATGTCAGAGCAGCTGTTGTGAAGTCCACTTGAACTGTGACAGAGATGTTTCTGCTCCTTCTTCAGTTTATCATTGTTGTTAAGTCAAGAAATCAGCTAACAGCTAAATGTGGGTTCATTTTCCA
Source organism: Scarus forsteni (assembly GCA_036419115.1). Taxonomy (NCBI): domain Eukaryota; kingdom Metazoa; phylum Chordata; class Actinopteri; order Labriformes; family Labridae; genus Scarus; species Scarus forsteni. The sequence goes on from JAZDUH010000070.1 coordinate 113,926, forward strand.
TTCTGTGGTTAAATCCCAGAGGCTGATGTGCCATGTGATGGGCAAATGTTTGAGCCTAAATAGTCCTTAAACAATTTAATAATACAGTAATAAATCCAGTACATCTACTGCCCACTTTTTAAACCCTGATCTGATGGAAATGATTCAATACACCAAATTAACAAGGGCTTTGTAATCAGTTTGAGATTTTATTATTATTGGAATATGAGCAAATTTAACACTGTGGTATCATAATAATGATGTTTGATGGTCCTAAACATGTCATTTGGTTAATTAGTTGGTTTGGCCAGTGCTTTTCTGGTTATATCCAATTATTCTTATATATTATATATTTGACTTCATGATGAATGTTGTAATTGATGATTCACTTTTTTATGATTCACTTTATATATGCTGTCATTTGCTTATTGTTATATTTCTTCAAGATTGCAGTTTTCTTATTCTTACTTTTAATTTTACAAATGCAAGCTGGATTGAGAGGTTTAGTTTAGATGATATAAAGTGCTACATGGTTACCTATTTGGTGCCTTAAGAGTTCCACTAAATGTGCGCCTCCTATAATCCTCACTCGCAGATTGTATTGTTAAACTGTCGCAACATATGCCTTATCTAGTTAGAAGTGTCATAATATATACTTGTCAAGTTAGAGGTATCATACAATAAGTCCACAAGAATGTTATGCTCTTATAATCTTACAAGTAGAAGTTAGACCTTTCACACAATATTTTGTCATGTGATTGTTTCAAAGTTATTGAAAATGTCACAATCTCAGTCTCAGCCTCAGTCTCATCTGCAGCCTGCCACATTCCTGCTGCAGCCTTAATCAGCCCAAACTCACTTCACCTGCGCTCCTGCTCACAGCTGCACCTCGTCTGCTGCAATCAAGCCAGCTGCTTAAACCCCAGCTCCACACTCAGTCAGTGTCAGACTGTCTTCGCACTCATGCTCAGCACTCCAGACCTGTTTCTCCGATTGATCACCAGTTGCCGACAAGTTTCGTCCCCAACTCTGCCTCATACGCCTGACCCTCGGCTTGACTTCAAGGAATCGACTAGCTTCTGTCCTGCACTCACCCGCCTGTCTGAGTCCCCGGCTATCGATCCTGCTTTCGTCTCTGACGTCGAGTTCTGCCTGTCCCACTCCGTGCTGGTCTGCCTGGTAACTGATCCCTGCCTGTCCTCGACGCTGAGTTCCTACCTACCCCACTCCGTGCAGGTCTGCTTGGTAACTGATCCCTGCCTGTCCTCGACGCCAAGTTCCTGCCTGTCCCACTCCGTGCTGGTCTGCCTGGTAACTGATCCCTGCCTGTCCTCGACTCTGAGTTTCCGTCTGAGTCCCACTCCATGTTGGTCTGCCTGGTTACTGAACCCCCGCCTGTCTTCGACAACTTGAGTGGCCTGAATCACTTCTCCGAGTGTTCTTGAACGCCTCTGCTCGTCTGTGAGTGAGTCTAGCCTCACCGCCTCCCTTTTAAGACTGTGTGAGCCTCTGTCTGAACATCTCCTGTGTGGCTCAGTCGAGAGAACGCCCGTCTTCAGGTTCTGCCGTCACTGGTTTGACCCCCGCTCAAGCCGCAGCTTCTCCTCTGATAAGACTGTGTGAGCCGTTATCTGAACATCTCCTTTGTGGCTCAGTGGAGACAGCACTCGTCTTCGGATCCTGCTGTCGCGGGTTCGACCCCGGCTCAAGTCACAGTTTCACTCCTGTTAAGACTGTATGAGCCTTCATCTGAACATCTCCTGTGTGGCTCAACGGATAGAACGCTCACCTCATCCAAGGTGTGCGGGTTCAAACCCTGCTCTGAACTGTGTCTGGAAAATCTGTTAATAAAGACTGTTCGTTATTCACTTCTACTACTTGCTTCTGGGTCCTAACTACAACCGTGTCAGAAGATACCTGGTTTGAATGTATAAAGGCTCTTCTTGGGATGTTTGGAACCACACTTCAACTCCACCCACAAGTTTATTAAAGCTTCTTTTGAGCTTTAGTAAACTGGTGATACTTGGACTTCTTCTGCACTTTGTGATTTCTTGGGGACCTGGAACTTTAAAATTGGAATAGAACTTTTTCCTTACTTTGGGGATAGGGTGACCAGATGTCCCGCTTTGAGCGGGACAGTCATGCATTCTCATTACTTTTCACACGTCCCACAAATTGAGACGTTGTCCCGCATTGTTATTGATAGTCTGACTCCAGTTTTGCAATGCGCGTTTAATAATATGGCATATATCAGACGGCTGTCTGTGTAGTAGTAGCAGTGAGGGCTGTCACCAGGGGGTGGGGTGGGCTATCTGATCATGTCAATCAAACTTGGATGCGGACACAGCTCAAGGGTGCGCGCACCAAAATGAACGACCAGAAACAAATTCGGCCCGAATGGCACAGGCATGCAGCGAAAGGTGTAACAGTTGAGGTTGTGTGATGTACCTTTAAGAAAAGACTGTGCAACGCCACTAGAGGGTGCGGTTGTCATCTTTGTTTTCAGTCTGAGTGGCACTCTCGTTATGGACACATGTCTGACTCCGAGCACCCATATTCATATTCTACCTCTGGACTCACAAGTGATGTATGATTCGCACCAGCTGGTTTGTTTGTATGATGAAATAGTAGCCGTATAACCGGGCTTGGTGACGTTATGTCTGCCTTTCTGTTGATAAATAAGAGCACTGTGGAGACCCCAGATCTGTGTGGCTGTGCACTTTTGGCTCCGTTTACTGACTTCCAACGCTCTCAAAATCTCACTAAATACCAAAGTATGGATCCAGAACCATCACAAAGGCATGGAGGAAAGGAAGAAAAACGGGACCTACTAGGCTACGAAAAGGAAATGCAGCTTCATCAAACTCTGGGAAACCATCTACCTCTGGGTGAAACCTGTCCAAGGTGAGTCACATAAAGTTTTTTGTGAAGTTTGCTCGAGACAATTCTCACGGAGGTGAGCACAAAAATAAAAAAGTCAAAGACAGTGCGAGACTCACAAAAAACGTGTTGCTCAAAAGGAGACTTCCCAGTCGATTAATATATACTTCTGTCATCAACAAGATGGCAGAAGTATAGTAATAATGGTTATAAGCTAATGGGCAGAATAGAAATGTTTCATATTTTTTTAGTTATTTTAGACTACCGCGATGCATTGGTATCAGACAGTGTCCCACATTGTCCCACAGGAACACAGTCTTCATCCCACAGCTAGTGAATTGATATCTGGTCACTCTATTTGGGGATACTAAGGCTGGGTATCGATTCAGATTTTCTGGATCGATTTGATTCGATATTAAGAGGTCTCAAATTGATTTGATTCACGATTCAAAATGTGTTCAGTCTGGGTTATCTCAGTAAAAATAATGCTGTAAATGACTTTTTGACCTGGTACATTATTAAAACTGTTTTTACATTAAGAACTGAACCCAAAGCAGTTACATTAATCACATATTAATGATATGCATTAATGCATATTCTGCAAGTTACTTGTTTTTTGTCCAAATTATCTTTTCTTTCATGCTTGTTATATCTGAAATACGTCAAAACATCAACTTTTAAACTCTCCGGTGGTGCCCCAATAGTGCTACTCGTTTCCGCCATGTTTTTTTTGACTGCTTGCAGTAACATCTCACGAGATCTTGTTCAGTAGAAAGCAGCGCTAAATGCAAGACTAGCAGAGTTGATACCACAGGCTGCTTCTCCAATGAAGAAAAAACTACCCACGTTTAAAGATCAATCTTTGGATTTTATGGATCGATTATGAACCATTTAAAGGGAAATAGATTAAAATTGATTAAATTGATTTTTTTAACCCAGCCCTAGGGGACACAGATCATGATTTGGATTTCTTTTTTCCTTTATTGGAACTACTGAGCAAAAAGTGGAATATACCCTTTTTCCCTTTTTTGGAAAAGACAACAAATTGTAATTCACATTTTGGACATCCTTAAGGTTTGGGTTTTTACTTGCATTTTAAAGGAGACATATCATGCTGATGCATGATTTAATACTTACATATAATACAATAAATTTGAAAACAAGACCTTACACCCCCTTAATTTTCAAAAAATGAGATATTCTATTTTTTCTGATATCCTAGAACGAGATTTGATGCCTCTGAAAATAGGTCATTGCGAGATGTCCGCGAGATTTAAATCATTGTGACGACTCGAGGTACCTTTCTTTTTATTGGAATAATCTGATAAAACACTTCCTCCTCTGTGATGTCCGTTAGCCACAAAACCGTCACCGAGGAACACATCCACCAGCAGCAGTATATAGCTCCCTAGCTCACACTCACTCATTACCAGCTCTGGCCTGTAGGGGGACTCAATACGTGGTCGCTGCTTTGAGCCTGCCGGAAAATACAGTAGAAGAAGAAGGACAGGCTGGCTCTACCCCTGATAGAACTGACCAATCAGAGCACAAAGGGCTGTGACGTTGTGAGGTTACTGTAGGTCAGACTGAGAAACGAGTGTTTCAACAAGAGCTTTATAATGGCCTAAAATGAGGATATTGAGAACGCTATTGTGGGGCAATGAAGGAACTAAATGACTTGTACTGAGGGCAGAAATGCTTTACAGGCATCCTAGTCTGGCATAGTGAAAAGGAGAAACAAGCATGATGTCTCCTTTAAGGGATTATTTCTTCTATCAGCTCATGCAATATCTTGACAGAATATATTTGAGACACTACAACACATTTTGAATTGATTGCAGGAAATTTAAATGAACCTTATGTGGTCAAAAAGTTTTGTGATTAACAGCCCTGCTTTTACATCTTCTGTCAGATGAAGCCAAAGCTCATTATAAGGTAAATGAATATTAGTTTTTTGTCAGTTCTGTGTAGAAATACAGTGCTTTGATCGCTCTGTGATTCAGACTGATCAATTTTGCAGCTGACACTGTTACATAAACAGGAAGAGCATTGGCCACCACACTGAGATTTCCATTTTGAGCTTTATTTTTTATCTTTACAAAGCATCGTTGCAATTGTCCCTGAGATATAACTGTCTAAATATCTTCAAATCTTACCCACTGTGATATTTCCTGAACTTTGCAGACATTGAGTCAAGCAGCTCTTCCTAAAAACATCTTCCACGTTCATGTGCTTGTTCATTTCCACGTTTCGCTGACAGCCCTGTGCTTTTTGACCTGAATGTCAAAATGTGGAGGTATGGAGCATGTGAAGAATTAGACCCTGAATAAGGTTTATTTTGTTTTGTTCTGATAAATAAATAGGTGTGTCTCCTTCTCTGCTCTCAGGTAGCTCCTTTCATGATACAGATGACCTCCTCAGACATGTTGAAGATCTACGTCAGCTGATGAGCAACCAGGAAGGCACGATGAAGACTTCTCAGTCTTCATCTTATGGTCCTTTTCCACTAGCACGCCTTGGTCCTACTCTACTCGGCTCTACTCGATTTGCAGTGTGTTTCCACTAGCCCGGTACCTCCTAAAACAAGCTAGTTTTAGTACCTACTCCACTCTGGTTCCAAGCGAGCTGTGTCGATACTAAAAGTTGATGTCACCAGCTGCTGGCTACTGATTGGTCAGACAATGTTGTCATCAATGAGTCATGAGCGCGACGACCTAGCATGCTAGCCGTAGCTACCATTAGCTTACTCTCATACGTCTTTTCTTTGCAGCTGGATTGCTCTCGCCCTCGGCTTCATTCTGTTGTATAGCTTCCAAAACTCTCCTGTGCTTCTCAAGGGGTATTTCTTCTTACCACCTGCAGCCTTCTTGTGCTTTCCCTTTTTACTCGGTTTGTGACAAAAAGCCACCGATTGTTGTGTCGCACTCAAAATGACATCACCGCAGAGCCGCTCAGCTGTTTACAGCAGGGGCGGCTGGCCCATAGTGGGTGATAGTGCATCGCCCTCCTTAATCCACGTGAAAAAAATGAAGAGAAAAGAGTTTATAGTGCCTTGATTGTTCCTGTTTAAGTCTTCATATTATTGTTTAATCAGCAGCCCGACTATCGCTGCGATGTCACTGTCCAACCAGCGGCCCCGCCCCCTTGGGGCGATTTCAGTCAGAGTCGAAATCGCCCCAGCCGCTCTCATAGACTTACATGGAGAGGCTCTTTTTTTCAAGTTTTGGACCTCGCATTGCATTTCTATGGGCTCAGGGAGGGCTTGCCCCAACGTGATAACGTCATACGCACTGATGTGTGCTCGGACCAGACGCTGGCCTTGCAGCGCATCAGAGAGATGATTCAAAGTTAACGTGAGTGATTTATCGGTGGATTATCAGTATTTTCGGAGTAAAGAGTGTACAGGTATTGCAAATAATAGCATTAGTTTAACTCTGGGGTGTTTCCTTGTTGTTCTTTTGTCTAATTATTGCCGTGTTTTGCCGTTTATTTGCCGTTTTTGCCGTGTATTCGCCATATTTTTTACCGTGTTTTGCAGTATATTCGCCGTTACGTGCACATGTTAACATACACACTAAAACCAAGGACGGGTATAAAAGCAAACTCCAGCTGAGGATCAATAAAAACTCCCTAAAAGAACAATAGAAGAGAGCATATTGAGAAATGACAGAGGGAGGAAGGGGGAGAAGCAGTGAACTGTGCAGAAAAATCCCTCCATGGATGTGAGGACAGAAAACTTGGACTCTGTCTTCATATGGACAGGAACTGCTTCAGGAACTTATTGTCAATTAAAAACACCTGGACATGGTCTAATATAACAAACTGTAACATGGACACTAAATACAGTAGGCCAACAGAATGTTTGAGTGTATGCTAATATTTTTTTATCATCTCAAAAACATTTGTACATGTTCATTTATAAATTTTTATAAAGAGAAACCTGTTGAAAATTCAATTCAGTTTTCTTTTCTTGTAATTACACACTTAGCATTAATTAGATAATTCTGCCAAATACTTGCCAGACTTGTTTACATTTATTTGTTATGAACATAGGGTGAATAAAATTTGTCAAAAGGACATTTCTATGGACATTTAAGACATTTTTTGACAAAGAAAGACCAGGCTGTTATAATTACAGTATTCAAAGAGTTATTTGGGACCACCTAATAAGTAAGTGTGTACTGTGGAACCAAATGCTAGCATTTTAGACATTAACTTGATTTAGCTTTACAGAAATACTGTACAGTATGTGCATGTTATGTCTGGTGTTGCCATCAACAGGGAAAACAAATCAAACAATGTAACTATAACACTGTAAAGTAAGCTATCTGACTTAAATTATTATTAGCTATTGAAGGGGTGATCGTAGCCAGTACCAGGTCTGTTGCCCCCCCTGAAAAATTTTTCAGGAGCCGCCACTGGTTTACAGTGACACTGAACGCCGTTGGGCAGGTGACTGGGGCTAATGGAAAAGCAGCACAAGGCGAGTAGAGTAGAGTAGGGCTAGTGGAAAAGGGACAATAGAGACTGAGGAGGACCAGGAGAGTGAAGGTGAGATCTTCTCCCTGCTCTCCTCTGATGATGAAGAGGAGACAGGTGAGGTCGTTTCTCTAGCCCTGTCTCCTGATGACCTCCTCAGACAAGTGGAAGTTCTCCATCAACTGAGGACTGAACAGGACGACACGGTCTATGATTTATCAGTCTTTGTGTCAGAGGATGAGGAGTCTGACGGGAGTGAAGGTGAGATCCTCTCTCAGATCTCTGCTCATGGTGAGGATGAGGATGACAGTGAGGTCAGTGATGAGGACTTTGAGGATGATGAAGGTGAGGTGAGTGAAGGACAGCTAATCATCCTGCCTCTGTCCAAAGACGAGGACGATGACTCAGCTGGGATGTCAGCCCTGTCGACTCTGACTACACCAGCCTGTCTGATGAGGATGAAGAGGACTCTGAAGATGATGAAGACATCAAACCATCTCAACCATCTGTGACTAGGGATGGGAACCAAATTAGGTACTTTAAGAGGTACTGACCAAATTCTGTAGGTACTACCGAGTACCGATTCACGTAAAAACAAACGGTACCATGTTTAGGTACCTAAACGCATCCTTGTGACTGTGAGGGAGTGGAAGAAGCAGGCATACTATTAGGTACAGTAGTATGCCTGCGGACTTGAACGCAGCACAGCAATAGTGTTATGATGTCAGCAGAGATCTTACTATTAAACAAATTAATATTTATTACCCCATAAACATACGCAAAAGTACCGAAAATTGGTACCGTTGAGTACCGATACCGATTCCCTGGTACCGGGCATCGGTATGGTATCGGTTCAAATGTGAAAGGTACCCATCCTTATCTGCGACAGACTGGCTCCATGTTTTCATCCTCTCCTGCTGCTGGAGATGGAGACGCCTCTCCTTTTGGTATTGAGCTATTGTTCCTCGGATCTTCAGACAAGAAGCAGGGTTCATTTCTTCTTCAAATCTTTGTTCCAAACTGAGATTCAGATGGTTTATCTGCTTTCTTTCCCAATTAGGTATTAGTATCTGGAGGTGACAGATGTGTGGTTATAATGACACTAACAAGTCTTTGAGTCTTTTTATATTTTATTTAAGTATCCAGGGAGTCCAGACTAGAGAGGAGTCCAGCTTTGTGCAGACCATGACGTCCACCTGAGGACCATGATCCAGCTTTGTGCTCAAGAATAGCAGTGAAATCCTCAAACCAGGGTATGACTTCGACTGAAAATACAGCTTCAGAGTTCATGTTGATCATTGTATGGACTCTTTATTCTCTCCTGCAGGATGTGGAGCAGCTCCTTGGCAATGAGAATAAAACTTCTGCCTCCATCTAGGCAGGAGGGGTCACCAACCACGAGACAACTTTTCAGGACTTTGACCACCAGTGTTTAACTCTACAGACCGATTCTGGAAAATACTAGAGCTGAGGGTCAAGTCAATAGTCTATCTGTCCTCAGTTCTTGCATGGGCAGGAAGGAGTTTCTCATCAGCTGTTTTAAGGACTGTGCCATGGGTGTGTTTAAAAAGTCCTTTTCTGTAAGAAACCTTTCTAACTGAAGAAATGACCTGGAAGCTTTTCAACGTCGGTCATAATATAGACCATTCAAATTCTCTAAAAGTTAAGGAAAGGAGGGTTTTTGTTTCCTTTATTATCTCCTTTAGCTTAGGAAACACTGGACCATCCTTTAAGAAAGGAAAGGGGAAAGGAACAACCCATAATGCCTTGTGGCAAGTGATGTATGTAAAATCATCACTGGACCCTGTAGACCAGTACTATCATCATTTCCAAAGAATAAAGAGAGGCGGTCATTTCAAAAGAAATGCTATGAGAACAATGCATGGCTAAAGTACTCCCATGTCTTGATGCAATGTTTTGTTTCAGCTGCCATCTTTTTATTAATGAGGAAAAAAACAAAAGCCGCGAAATCTGGAAAACAGGAGTGAATCGATGGAGAAAGGGTCTGGAGGGAATTAAAGAGCACAGTGCCTCAGAATCACATACAGTATGTGCGCTATGAAGTAAAGCAACTTTAAGAGAAGATCACTGGAGGCAGGTTTGAAAAGGTTGACCACACATTACAAGCTGCTAAAGACACGGAAAGAGAAAAAAACGGAGAAATCCTCTCCCGCTTACCAGACCAGTAAATATGACAGTGTAGTTAAATTACACCTGGGAGCAATAAGACAAAAGCAGGGACTCCTCTCCAACAGAAGTCAAAGATATTTTCAAAGCTTTGGCCACATCAGTCAAACGAGTAATCCAAAAAGAAATGCAAGAGAGTGAAACCTTTTCAATTCTCACAGATGAAACCACAGATGCTGCACACACTGAACAGGTTTCTTTTGTTATCAGGCACGTGCATAACGCCCAAATCAAGGAGTGCTTTCTTCAGGTGAGTAATGTTCATAACACAGGTGGAGATGCTCTTAAAAAGGTAGTGATAGATCTACTGGGAGAAAATGATCTGAAGTTGGAAAACATCCGGGGTCATGGGTATGATGGTGCTGCAAACATGAGTGGACCCTTTAAGAGTCTTCAGTCAAGAATCCCAAAAAGAAATCCAAAGGCTTTGTGTGTGCTCTGTCAGGCACATTGCCTTAATCTGGTGTTGGTTGAAAGTGCAAAGTCAAACATCTGTTTGTCAGCTTTTGTACCTTATACTTTTGTGGCCAACTTATCCAAAAGATACTCAAAGTTTATTGAAATGCAAAAGACAGTGTACCCTGATCTGGGTCCACTGGAACTGCAGAAGCTGTCAGACACACGGTGGGCCTGCAGAGAAATTGCCCTCTGTACTTTGAGGAATGTCTTCCCAGCTGTCATGCAGTTTCTTGAGGAAATGACACAGCAAGACCCACCAGACCCTTCAACAGGTGATGCAGTGATTCTTCTCCAGAGCATCAACTTTGAATTCCTCCTGTGTCCAAAGATCACCTGTCCAATCTTCCATTTGACTGCAATGGCCTCTGATGCTTCGCAGCAGGAGGACATAGACCTGGCTCAAGCACACAAAGTTGTTGATGAACTTTTACAGAGACTGGCCCACAGCAGAACAGAGATGGAGTTTGAGAACATGTTGAAATATGAGAGGTGTAATGAAATGGTCAAGTCACGAAACAATACGAAATAGGAAACAGGGCTGACCATACGAAATATTCACAATACAAAACAAAAATTAAAGAAAATCCCCCGCAGTAGGAAGTTGTGCAAAAATCTCATTTTCTTTATTTTCTTCCTAATGCAGACATACAAAAAATATTGGTGCATCAGCACCAAATAAATGCTCTTTGAAAAAAAACTAAATTGTTGTTTTTTCCCCTTATTTAGACTACAGTGCAAATACAAACATAAAATCTCAATAAAAAGTGCTTTGTTGTTGTAACAATCAGGATAAGTACATTCTTGAATGAAAAGGAAAACAAATAGCAGTCCTCAGAGCTGCAGTTTAGACCTATAAATGTCTGAACTGTGAACTATAATATTTAGCCTATAACAGTGCATATACTTCTGATCTTCAAGTATGATCAAATTCTGTCAACTCAACAGTAGATGCAAAAATCAAATAGAGTTTTTTATGCAGACTTACACAAACATACAGTTGCTGCCTGTCTCCAGTTCAAAGTAGTTGGTAGTTGTACTCGCCACAGTATACGGCGAACTGTAGCGGTGTATGTTGCATACGATTGTTGTTTTGTCCGCAATCTTCTCACCGTTCTCTCGTCTTTTACATGGGAAGCCAACATAGGTCCACACAACCGATTTATTCGATGAAGGAGCGTCAGCTAATTCCTCCACCTCGTCTTCTTCCATATTGAAGCGAGTGTTTTGCTACGGTAGGCGAGGAGGGTCAGAAATCACCTTTGCATTTTTTATTTCGTGCGTCTTTGAATTTTATTCCATCATTTTTTTATTTTGCATAAACAGGCTACAGAGAAGGCTGCATCATTGGGCCTGGACCCCCCAGCAGAGATTCCTGGTCAAGCTAGGAGGAGAAAATTCCATCAAAGTGCAAAGTCACTGTCACATAGCTACTGCTGACCATACTCTTCCTACTGCAGTGACCATTTGTTTAAAAAAAATGTAAAAAAAAAATAAATAAATAAAAATTTAATCCCACCTTAAGGATGACTGATGCACCGTGGGGATGTGATTTAAGCAGGCAAAAGAAGTCCAATGTTCAAAAGTTCTGCGGATTCCAATGGCTTATTTTTTGGCCAACGAGCAAACAAAATTTGTAGTGTTTTGAGTGTGCCAATCACTCTCTGTCCAGGAAGGTTAGATGACACGTCTCTGAGAACTTTGTTTTATAAAGCAATGACTATTGTAAACAGCCGTCCCTTAACTGTTGACCTAATCAATGATCCAACCAGTCTAGAGCCTTTAGCTCCTAACCATCTCATCTTAATGAAATCAAAGCTGGCTTTACCTCCCCATGGAAACTTCATAAGTGAGGACAAGTATGCTTTAATAAGATGGCGTAGGGTGCAGTATTTAACGGAGCAGTTCTGGAGTCGATGAAGAAGGAAGTACCTTCTGAACATTGCTTTGCGACAGAAGTGGCATGTTCCTCAGCGCAACTTGAGAGTAGACGACATTGTTCTTATAAAAGAAGAAACTCTTTCAAGAAGTGAGTGGCGTCTGGGACGGGTGATTGAAGCCACAGAAAGGCCTGATGGGTTTACTGACAGGGTTAAGGCTCAAGTAGAAAGGAGAAAGGAAACTGGCAACAAAATGAAACACACCCTCAGTTATCGAACAACCTGTTCAAAAGTTAGTACTTTTACTCGAGAGTGAATAAGTCTTCATAAAAAATGTAAAGGTTAACCCTCAAATCAGACATACCTGTGAGGATTCACCCTTCTGCTCCAGTTTGCCTCTGCTCCTCTCCCCCTCCCCTCTCGGGTTTCTCCTCTCTCTCTCCTGGGTGCTGTGGCTTGGGCGTGGCCTGGAGCAGACCTGCAGTGGAGCCTCACCTGTTCCCTGTTCTCCTGATTACCTGACTACTTAAGCCAGGAGTTTCTGCAGTGGGGCGCCGGCTGATTGCACTTCACTTGTGGTTCGTTTAGCCTCAGTCTCTCAGTGCCTGGCTTTAAGCCCTGCCTCCGAGACTCGGAGCTCATTCTTTTCTCTGATGGTTTTTTGTGTACTTTTGCTCTCCATACCTGAGGACTCACCTACTCTTTATTTGTCTTTCCAGGTCTCCACGAGCTCCTGCCACCGCCACCATCACCTGTACATAGTTCACTTTTTGAAAAGACTTTTTGTGTTTGGAACCTTTTGAGAATAATAAATCCTGAGGTAACCACCTTCCTGATTGTTCTGCCTCTGCTCTAGGTCCAACCTTCTATATTTCAACACCGTATCCTAACACAATCAGCCGGTCTCTCCATGGAGTCCGGGAGGTTTGATCAATTAAAGGAAGCATTGTCGTCACATGGAAGTCTCCTGGGTCAACATGACACCATGCTGAGAGGGGTGGCAGGCTCACTTGAGGAACTCGCACGCCAGGTGCACCAAATGAACAATCAGCTCAGTGAGCTCACCTCTTCTTTGTGAATCGTATAGCTCCGGATGATGGCAAACAGCGCAGATCAACCTCTCCTCCATCTTTCAGAGGGGTTTGAGCAGGAGCTGGTGGCCGGAGTGTCACACATCATCAAATCAATTACGTCCGGGGGGAATGTCATCACTGATTGGCTGCCGCGGCACAGCGTCATGAGAATTTGTGTCGAAAGTTCAATATTTTCAACTCAAGCGTAGAGGCGTTTGACGCTCCAAACGCGCTGGACGTGTCCAACGCGCCTTTGCATTGACTTTGTATGTAATCTCAATGAGCGACTTTGTGAATTCGCGTCCGGTGTGGCCGTAGCATTAGACTCCAGAGCTAATGAGAACTTTATAGATGAAGAATTTGTGAAGACTCATAACATCCCTTTAACACCACTCTCTCAGGCTAAACAGGTTTTGGCATTAGATGGGCGGGTCATTACATCAGTTACTTTTGAGACGATTCCCTTGGCTCTTCTTCTTTTGGGCAATCATTCTGAAGTAATTAAGTTTTTTGTCATTTCTTTACCTAGCTCTCCAGTCATTGTTGGTCTCCTGTGGTTTAAGATCCACAGTCCCCATATCAATTGGTCCAATTCTAATGTCATTAGCTGGAGTTCTCACTGCTACTCCTTTTGTTTACAGTCTGCAGCAGCTGTTAGATCTACACCACCCCCAACACCTTTGCCTCCGGACCTTACTTTAGTGCCACCATGCTATCACGATTAAGCATTAGTTTTTAGTAAGGACTTAGCCAAGACTCTTCCTCCTCACCGTCCGTATGATTGTGCCATAAATCTGCTCCCTGGCACCCCCTTACCCTCGTCGTCTGTACAACCTCTCTCGACCAGAGAAAGAGGCCATGCAGGACTACATTTCCGAGTCTTTAGCTTCCGGGTTATTTTGGCCTTCCAGGACGAGTGGAAAACCACCTTTAACACCCCTATGGGCCACTCCGAGTACCCCGTCATGCCTTTCGGCCTGACGAATGCTCCTGCTGTTTTCCAGTCATTTATGAATGTCATTTTCAGGGATATTCTGAATAAGTTTGTGTTCATCTATCTGGATGATATACTCATTTTCTCCAAAGATCTAGCTGAACACGAACAACACCTTCGCCTCATTCTCCAGCGCCTCTTGGAGAACCGTCTCTCTGTTAAGCCTGAGAAGTCTGAGTTCCATTCTAACACAGTTTGTTTTTTAGGCTGCATAATTGAGGCAGGTCAGCTACACCCGATCCCAACAAGATTCAGGCTGTCACAAATTGGCCCACCCCTACTTCTCGTAAGGAACTACAGCGCTTCTTAGGGTTTGCCAATTTTTACTGTAAGTTCATTAGGAATATTAGCAAGGTTGCTACTCCGCTCACCCAGCTTACACCCAATAAAGTCCCCTTTGTCTGATCAGAAGAGGCTAAGCAGGTTTTTCAGAACCTCAAGAACCTTTTTACCACTGCCCCCGTTCTGCTTCACCCTAACCCTGCTCTTCAGTTTGTGGTGGAAGTTGAAGCCTCTGAGTCTGGACTTGGAGCCATCCTATCACAACAGGTCCCCACTACTCTGAAACTGCACCCATGTGCCTTTTTTTTCTCGTTGCCTGTCACTCTTGAAACGGAACTACGCTGTGGGCAATCAAGAACTTTTGGCGGTGGTGGGAGCTCTTCAAGAGTGGAGACACTGGGATCTGAAAAGCCATTCATTATTTGGACTGACCACTTAGTTCAGCTAAGAGGCTAAATCCTCTAGGTGGTCACCCTAACCCTTAGTCGCTTTAATTTCTCCATCTCTTACAGACCTGGCTGTAAGAATACCAAGCCTGATGCCTCTCCCGGGTATATTCCCCCATTACGAGTCCCAGGAACCATTCCCCATGGTGCCTCCTTCCTGCATCCTCGGAGCTGCTTGCTGGGAGATTGAGCAGGTAGTAAGGGACGCTCAAAGGAGTCACCCAGACCCAGGAACAGGCCCACCAAACTGGCTGTTTGTCCCTGAAACGCAGCGCCCAGAGGTGTTGCAGTGGGGACACACCTCCAAGATCTCCTGTCACCCTGGTGTTAACCGAACTTTGTCTTTCCTCCAGCAGAGATTTTGGTGGCCTAGTATGGCTAAGGACACCCGGGAGTTTGTGGCTGCCTGCTCAGTCTGTGCCCAGGGAAAAGCCTCTCACAAGCCACCTGCTGGTCTGCTGTGCCCTCCACCGGTCCCTAGTCGCCCTTGGTCTCACATTGCTGTCGATTTTGCTACTGGCCTCCTCCCATCCTAAGGTAACACAGTCATTTTAACAGTGGTGGACCGATTCTCCAAGATGGTACACTATATACCTCTACCCAAGCTATCCACAGCCCTCGAGACTGCTAACTTGTTAATTCAACATGTGTTCAAATTGCACGGTATTCCTCTGGACATTGTCTCTGATCGAGGTCCACGGTTTTCAACTCGTGTTTGGAGGGAGTTTTGTCAAGCTTTGGGTGTAACAGCCGTGGTTTTCAGTACCTCGTGGATTGGAAGGGTTACAGACCAGCGGAGAGATCCTGGATTCCCCGCGGCCTGATTCTGGACACCGACCTTCTTCGGGATTTCTATGAGGAGCATCCGGACAAGCCTGGTCGAACGTCTGGCTTGGAGCAGACCTACTGTGGAGCCTCACCTGTTTCCTGTTCCACTGATTACTTCACTACTTATGGAGCTTCTTCAGTGAATCGCTGGCTGATTGCACTTCATTTGTGGTTCGTGTAGCCTCTAGTATTCAGTGCCTTGTACATATTTGCACGTTTGTGAAGATTTTTATTTTTTTGGAACTGTTGTCGAGAACAATAAATCCTGAGTTTACTAACTTCCTGATCGTTCTGCCTCTGCTCTAGGTCAAACCTGTGAAACTGTGTCACCATATCCTGAAGGAAGATTTGTTCGCAAAGAGATGGCATAAATGGTCTCTTTATCTTAAGAAAAGGACATTCGTTGAAACTTTGTGTAGATGTTTTTAATAATAGTTAATTTGCTATTGGGAAGGTATGTGCATATGTGTATATGTGTATGAATATGTATATGCATGTGTGTATATGTATGTGTTTATGTATTTATGTATGTATAGATATATCTTTTTTATTTTGTTCAAATTCCCCACAAGTTTTACCCCAATGTTTTTTTTTTTCTTTTTTTTTTCCCCATGTTCCTCAGTTTCATTTTTATTTGCTCTGAACTAAAGTCAGCATTGGTATTTTGATTTGTGATTGCATAGTTGCTGTAATTCTAAAAAGTCAATAAAATCAAAGTTACAAAAAAAAAAAAAAAGCGCTATTTAAGCTCAGGTCCATTTACCATTCTAAATGTACTTTCTTTGGCCTTCTATCCAGCATTGTCACCAAATTTTCTTGTGAATGGCTTTTGGGGTTATTTTATTTTTTATGAACTGAAAGCCCAAGTTGTATAAAAAATAAATACTTGAAATCGTTGAAATTATTGGCCCTGAATCTATAATATATGAAAGTTTAACTTTTGAATAGAAAATAATGGAAATTATGGGAATAAACTCTCCCACAATGTTCTAATTTTTTGTAAATGGCCCAATATGTCTTATGTCTGTAATTTTAGTATTTGAGGCTTTGTCACTCCACAGCAGCAGGCGGTCTACACCAAGGATCCCAGACCACCTACAAGACAAGAGCCAGAGACAAGTTCATGGGCAAACAAAAGGGGCAAAGGCAGATGTGGGGGAGGGAGTCTGCCTCCTGAACTGTGGTCAGTAAATGGTTCCAGAGACGAGTAGCCTGATAGCTGAAGGCTCTACCTCCCATACTACTTCTACAGATTGATGGTACCACGAGCAGGCCAGCATTTTGGGAGCGTGATGTTCTAGAGGGGTTGTATGGCACTACAAGCTCTTTAAGATAGACTGGTGCCTGTCCACTGAGAGCTTCATAGGTGAGGAGAAGAATCTTGAATTCTATTCTAAATTTTATTGCTAATGCAGAGAATCTGATGCAGGAGTAATTTGGTCTCTTCTCCTAGTTCTAGTCAGTCCATGTGCTGTAGCATTTTGGACCAGCTGAAGCGTCTTAAGTGACTTGCTGGGACAGCCTGAAAGCAGAGAATTACAATAGTCCAGTCTAGAGGTAACAAAAGCATGGACTAGCTTTCCAGCATCGCTCTGGGACAGGATTGGCCTGATTTTAGAGATGCTACGAAGATGAAGAAAGGCTGTTTTTGAAATTTGCTTTAAGTGAGAGTTAAAGGATAAATCCTGATCAAATAGAACCCCAAGATTTCTAACAGTTGTGCTTGGTACCAGGCTAATGCCATCTATGACAGTTAAATTATTAGAAAAGGTTTCTCTAAGGTGTTGTGGGAACACCAAGACATCATGATGGAGTAAAAGCACCGAGAGATGCTCATAAAAGACATTCTACATTTTCAATCATACAAACTTGTAAAATAAATCACTGTTCACTCATATGTAGTCTAAACGAGCACTGATGGACTGAGTTTGCTTTATTTAAAAAGATGTGCTGCAGTTCAGGAAGAAAGTTTTTAGACTCAGTACCATCCAGTGGATCGAGGGATGTTACTGAGCTTCCTCTAGAGAGAATATCAGGCAGATTGACGACTAAACAGCAGAGGTGAAACAAAGTGAGGACCACTCATTAACAACATCAGAAATCTGGATTTAACAGATGATGAAGTATCGAGGTGGACGATGCAGTTTAGGAGCATATAGATGTTTGGAGTCAGATTTTGACCCACAACTACAACATTTACACTTAATGTAATGACGTGTCTGTCAGTGTATTACCATTGTTAACTACGATATGAGATTATTTTGTTTTGTTCTGTTTGTTATTTTTTTAAGTATGTAGATGCTAAAATACTGATTGAAAAAAATGCGTACTACTTGAGATAAAGCCTCCAGATCAGGGGACCAAGAGATCACCAATTTTTCTACAGACATCTACGAGATTCATAAAGAACATGATGACAGACACGTGAATGTTTTCCTGCAGAGATTAGTGATTATTTAAATTCTTGTTTTATTTCTCCATGCTGTGCTGTTTAAATCCTCCATTCTTAATGTGTTTGTGACTTTGACAGGCTGATGCCTAAGCTTTGTCTCTCTCCATAAACACTGTTTCCTGTCAGTGGGACATTCTGGTGAAACAAAAGGCCGTTGCCATCGGCCGTGGCTCGGTGACGTCATGTCCACTCGAGTTTCACCGCGATCATATCATATATCACATAATAGGAGGTATAAGCGGACATTATTCCAGCTGTATCCTTTTCATTCACTTAAACACAAAACACTGCAGCTGATGATGCAGCAGCATCATCTGTGAGTTTACTGCGGTCCGTCTAGGCGGAACTAATGTCCTCACTGAGATCAGTTCAGCCTAGACGCAACTCATCCGCCCTGTAGTCCGGATGAATAACTGTTTGTCTCAGGTACCGTCACATGTACACACACCTCTGATTGGCTGATGCTGCACAACCACACACGACATCGCCTGAATAGATCAACTTTTTTTTTAACTTTGACATCGCACGGCGAGTGAAGTGATCGTCTTGTACGCAGCTGTCGCATCGTGGGAGGGTTAATCCCGCCCCATCGCAGCTGTACATTGACTTTGAATGGAGAGTGATCGCCGAGATAGTACAAGTAGCGTCCATTGTGAATGCAGCATTATACCAAGTATTACTCAATATTTCATTTAAAAAAATGGCAGCAGCAACATATTTGAGCCTTAAGGATTTGAATAACACTCATTATTTTATTGATTAGAAAATAGCTTCATTGGCTTTAATTCCATGTATGTCAGCTAAATTTGCTTGAATTCTAGGTCAATCTCATTTGATTATGCATAATAACTTGCATTTATGTTGTAATATATGAATATTGGTATTCTAATGTTATGACAAATTTATATTCTCATTTGTTGTTTATCCAACATTCTTTTTCCTCATCGAGAGATTCTGAAAATTGTTCGCAATGTGGCCCTCAGGCTGGGAAAAATGGTTTTATGTGGCCCTCCTCGTAATTAAAGTTGCCCACTCCTGACTTAGACCATCTGTAGTTCTCTCAGGTATGGCTCATTGAATCTTCTCTCTCACTCTCTCTCTCTCTCTCTACCTCTACGGCTCGGTCAGCTTATTTATACAAAGAGTTCTGGCAGTTTTGACCACGCATGTCTTTTTCTTCCGCTGCAGCTTCGTGTTCAGACAGGGTGACTGCCTTCTATCAGTTTCACCTCGGCAATCTTGTAAAATCCAAAATTTAACCAGACTTAGGAGTCCGTTTCCAGAGGGAAATCTCCACTGTCTCTAACTTTCACTGAGGCTTAACAGTGCAAACTGAGCATGCGGTTCCCATGAAGCTGCTTCATCCAGGAAGAGACTCATAGTTCTGTGTAACCAAGTTAGCAATGTGAAACTGAATTACAGTATAGTACTTTCGCAGGATGCTAATAGTTCAAAGGGCTAGTGTCAGAAGAAACCAAATTCGGTAAGAGCCAAGTAGATGAGAACCAATAATGAATAAACGGGAATGAAATTTGAGTAGCAACTCTTGTATTGTTACAAAAATGTAAGGCAATGACAATATACCAGAATATATAAACAATTTAACCCCAAATAAAATATCTCAAGTTAAAAAAAACAAATAGCGAGCACAAAAAATATACCAAAAAAATATATATTTGTCCATTGGGGCCCTTTACGTTTAGAAAAGGAAAAAAAAGAAAATTTCAACAGGTGCACCTGGGTTCAAAGTCTACGTGATGCGAATGTTTGTGTGACAGGGTACGTGTCTATCTTCTCCCGAGTTCCTCCTTCAGGGTTCACTGGCTCGCCATCTGATACGATTTGAATCTCTTCCTGTCCTTGGATTCCCGTCCACACAAAAAACCTGACCTATAGACAAGGTCACATAAACTCATCACAATCTATTCTCTGATGCATCATTAAAGGTTTTGTGGTCAACATATGAGTATTGCATTTTATCTCATATGAGAAACTCAATCTGTTAAAGTTCATCTGTATTTATACAATATCAAAAATATATCAAGGTTTAATATGAGGAATAAAACATTCAAAACTCAAATATTTACTGTTCATGTTAACAGTGTTTCAATATTAACCATCCCAGCAAACGATTAAAGCTATGGTCTACGAATTGGAAGCTTTGTACATCTTAATAACACTGTTTATAAGGCTGTTATGGTCCTATGGTCCTATCTACACAGTATAAAGACCAAAAAGAACGAAAAAAAAACATTCAGTTTATCCGCTGCAAAGCTGCATACTAGCTGACCAATCAAGCCTTGAAGCCTGTAAAGTTCAATTGGTCTGTGAGTCCATCCAATCCCCTGTCTCCCTCACTACGCAGCATCTTGCCCATGGTCCCGCCTCCTCCCCTCTACATCCGGTGAGCAGCTAGCAGCGTTAGCTACTGAACTATCATGGGGCCGGAAAAACCTAGCACCGAAACCGGAAAGCCGCTTCCGTCTCCCGCAGGGCCCAACGGAGCTCTGCCAAGCCTGTTAGCGGGCTAACGGCTAACAAATGGCCTCAGTCAGCCGTCAGACCTTCAGCATCGACCGTTTCGCCCCTGGTTGATCAGGTAATGGCTTTGTTTACTACAGTGGGAGATGTCTGCTGAATAACTCTGGTTAGTCTGTGCCTGTCCTGGCTAATGACTTGTAGCGGAGCAGGTTAGCCTGTTAGCCGCTAATTGTTTGCACTGTAAGCTGAGCTGGGGAGGACAGGCCGAGAAAGATAAATCCTCCCCCACACTCGGCTCCACTCTGGCGGCGCCAGACCCGCATTGCCGCCGGTCCAATTGAAATGGCTACTGCTGTGTGTTACAAGGGAGATGTCTGTCGAGTTTGATACTTTCAGTTGAGCTGAGCTGTTTTTGATTGAGTTTGCTGCTGATATATTATGCTAGTCGCTCGTAGCTCTGTCCAAGGGGTTTGTTGTTATATGAGGCGACACGAGCTGGGGGCGGGATCTTGGAACACGGAGGGTAGAGGTGAGGGAAGGGGGGGCAGGCTGCGGTTTCAAATCGTAGACACGAGCTTTAACACTACTGAAGTAACGTTATGGTAGCTTATAACTGGGTCATCATTAACAGAGTAACAGAAAAAAAAAGTGCAAAATGAAATAACAGTAGAAACTCAACCTACATTAATTTCAGGATGTGCTTAAGAATTAACGGAATGTGCTTAACTACTCCTACAGCACTATAGGCCTCCTAGTACAATGGAAAAGCTGCACCAAAAATTACTCACTGAATTACTTTAACTCAGAAGTAAAAGATAAATTCCTCCATTAACTGTAATTACAAAATAAAATGAAATAAAATGCTACATTCACCATATTTAATGTTGATTTTATGTCACACACAAAATAACACCTCAAAAAACATATCAGTGCAAAATCCTAGTTGTAATTACATATTTAAATGTTACACCACTTTATACAGCACTTTCATGACCCTTAAAACCATCGTAGCTTGCTTTAGCATACTGAAAACACAGGGAAATAACATCAATTTCAGCTAAGAGGGACATCTCTCACCGTTGCTCTGTTCAAAGCTGAATACAGCGCCTTCAGGGCTTGTAGCGTCTCACCCATGGATGTATTATAAGAACTGGATAGCGTGGCTCCGCCTTCCACCATGTAACGGATTTGAAGCCAGAATATCCCCCGTCAGGGCGCCGCCATTGTGCAGCCAGTAGAGAATCTGAACCATATCTGGACACAGCTGTCGTAAACGGTCGCAACACTCCGCAGCATACCCCGTACACAATCATTGTGAAGCTGCCGTAAACCGTGGTTATTTTTAAAGTCTAATAACTTATAAAAAAGAAACTTTTCAGAAAAAAGAGGACTTGGAAAACACGCAGCCCAATAATACTTTCATATCACCACAGCATACAGATGGGAGAAATATTTCTACGGGGTGTAATAATTTTTTGAAGTTTCACTTCGGCCCGTCCAGATGAATGGGGGAGACGGAAATTTGACCTATACTGCAGCCAGTCACCAGGGGGAGCAGTTTTCGTGGAGGCTTCAATTTGAGCCCAGCGACATGGCGTCCATGTTTTTTACAGTCATGGTCTCACCACATGGGAGGTACGTAGCATGCCTGTGACGCACCGAGCTAGCATTAGCATAGACAACAGTTGTAAGTATGAATAAGCTCTTTCCTCTCTTAAACAGGTATCCGCTTCGTCTTACCGATGTAACTCGTTTCCTGGCACTGCGTCGCTTGACTCCAAGCTTGCAGCAGATAAGTTGCCAGGCTTTATTTCCTCTTCTTTCCCCTCTTTTCTCGTCCTCTTAGCAGGAATGTCGCAGCTCTCACTCTCGCGGATGCAGTCAAAAAGACCGTGGAGAAAGACGTGCCTGGTCTTCACCTCTGAACTGAAGGCTAAACGGGGCTTGTGATTGGCTGTGGCGACGTACTTCCTTCAAGCAGGTTCATGGTGCTTTCAAGTGCCGTGGGACATTTCAACGTCCACCAATACAATTAGTAAAATCATAATGAAAAAAAAGAAAGAATTCTCTCTCCCTCCCTCATAAATCTTGTCCACTTGTGTTTTATTCATCTGGGCTACATCTATGGGGAGAGATTTGTCTCAAAATGATTCACACAAATCTCTTCATGATTTTCACATGTGTTTTTCAGATCCACAAATATATCAATAATATTCACATGTGTTTTTCAGATCCACAAATATATCCATAATTTTCTCATGTGTTTTTCAGATCCACAAATATATATATGATTTTCACATGTGTTTTTCAGATTCACAAATATATATTTGATTTTCACATGTGTTTTCAAATTTTGTGAGTGCATTTATCATGACTTATCATTTGTAAATCTTCAATTCTGCTTGTGAACTGTTGGAAGTGCGTTTGTGGATCAACTGACACCTGCATTCATTTTTGAGACAAAGCGTAGCAGTTTCCTAGAAATGCACACACATATTTGGAGGATTTATCTCATTAATATGCAGACAAATATCCATGAATTTCACATGTGTTTTGCAGATCCACAAATATAAACATAATTTTCTCATGTGTTTTTAGGATTCACAAATATTTTTACGATTTTCACATGTGTTTCTCCGATCTGCAAACATATGCATGATTTTCACATGTGTTTTAAGGTTCACAAATATATCACGTTTTTCACATGTATTTTTAAAGTTTGTGAGAGCATTTATCATGACTTATCATTTGTAAATCTTCAGTTGTGCTTGTGAATCATTTAAGAAATGCGTTCGTGGATCAACAGACACGTGCCTCTATTTTTGAGACAAATGTACGCAGTTTCACAGAGATTCTCACACACACAGGTTGAGAATATTCACATGTGTCTCAAGCCCGCCCCTCCATCCACTAGGCGGCAGTGTTGCTGTCTTTGTTTAACAGGGGCGTCAAAGCGGCCTGCTCGGCTCGGTGCTGTTGAAGAGGAAGGAAGCCCTTCAGGAGCAGAAAGGCGCCTCAACTTAGAAGCAAAAGCAGCCTAACCCAGTCCGCCAGTATTCATTTCTGGCCCTCGCCATGCTCTGGAGTGTGTCTTTTATATGTGTATAGTGTTTATTCATTTTTCTGCACAGTACTTTGACGATCATTAACAGATGAACGTGAACGCACCAGGCACAGCATTGCTGCAGACCGCTGACGCCTCCTGCTGACTGGGCAAAGTCAGAAAGATATTCACTAATCTGACCCTCTTGTCTGTCACTGTCATGAAGACTGGAAGCTACAGCCCGCTTTATCCTCAGAACGAGCCGTTCTCCGAGCCAGACAGCTTTATTTGTATCAGTGTTGTCGGTGATGCTCGACGCTTAGGGAGCGTCGGCAATTCACCATAGCAAAGGAAAGAGTGAATGAAAACTCAGTACTGTCACCATGAAAAACTGTAACACACTACACAAGACCTTGTGTTATTCATTAAAAAATGTCACAGTTTGTTAAAAAATATCAAGATATACACAGGACACATTATTTCTTAAAATATTAATTTCTGTTAATAGGTAATGACTATAATAATTGAACGGTACTGTTGCAGAACTTATCTTAAGGATCAAACATCTCTGGTTTAGCCTACTTCACGGCTCACTAAAGAAAGTTTAATGTTTATATATTTTCAGGCAAATACTTTTCAAGCAGTATTGACTTTCAGGTCATTTATAAAATTATCCTTTCACAATAAAGTTTTCAGGAAGGAATACTATGTGAAATAAATAGCATCCCATTAACAGTTTCAATGACGCCTTTAATCATTTTCCATCATTTAAACTCACTTTCTCTTTTTTTAAATAACCATCTTAAGTATTCTATTTTTATTTCATCCCAAATATTTGATTTCACATACTCTATGGGATTAGTTTTTAATCCTTCAAAGTTTTATAAGTGTGAAGATCATAGAAGTACTTATTCACACATTTCTTTTAATCTGTTATACCAGAAAGTGTTAAATATAAAATAAATTATCACAGCTTTCAATTTCAGTTGCTTTGATCATTTCCCCAATAGTAGATCATATGTGTAAAAAATAAAAACCTCTTCTATAAAAAATGCTGTAGAAAATACCTTATCAGGATCTTTGCGCCTATTACAGACTAATGAAAATATAGTTGGAAAACATATAGCGGCAAACCAGGAATTTTTTATTGCTCAACTGCATTTAATATAAATAAATTTATGAAAAGCTCCACCCTAAAGGGCTGCAGTACAAGGCTAGAGAATATTTGATAACTGGGTTGAGTTTGGTATAGCCTATTTAACAGCAGTAGAGTTATTGCAGTTTTATAGGCATCAACTAATCATATTAACATCAAAGTAAATATTTAAATTTGATCTCTCCTAAGTATCTTTATCTCTCCTATGTATCTCTTTTTTTGTAGTGTTTGTCTTTGTTTGTTTTTTTAATTATGTACTATGACCCTTGTATGTCTCAATGGCTCTTAACACCATGCCAGAGGACTTCAGAGCCTTTGGCTAAAACTGGCACATTTACAGTAATGTATGATTGATGTGCGCTGTCCTCTTTAAATAAAATGAAAAAAAAAAAATCATAGACATTGAGTTTAAACCTATTTCTCTAAAGAGAAAAAGCATATGGCTGTAGGTGGAGGAGATAAACATCCAAATATTTGGGAAAATGTCAGTAGAGCTCATAAATTTAATGGCATTGGCTTTTTTTTCCCGATCATAAACGTCCTGTGTATATCTTGATATTTTTTAACAAACTGTGACATTTTTTAATGAATAACATAAGGTCTTGTGTAGTGTGTTTCTGACGACATTACAGTTTTTCATGGTGACAGTACTGAGTTTTCATTCACCGCTTTCCTTTGCTATGGTGAATTGCCGACGCTCCCTAAGCCGTCGAGCATCACCGACAGCACTTTGATACAAGTAGAAGCTGTCTGGCTCGGAGAACGGCTCGTTTTGAGGAAAAAGCGGCTGTAGCTTCCAGTCTTCATGACAGTGACTGAAAAGAGGGTCAGATTAGTGAATATCTTTCTGACTTTGCCCAGTCAGCAGGAGGAGGCGCCAGCGGTCTGCAGCAATGCTGTGCCTGGTGCGTTTACGTTCATCTGTTAATGATCGACAAAGTTCTGTTCAGAAAAATGAATAAACATTATACACATATAAAAGACACACTCCAGAGCATGGCGAGGGGCCAGAAATGAATACTGGCGGACTGGGTTAGGCTGCTTTTGCTTCTAAGTTGAGGCGCCTTTCTGCTCCTGAAGGGGCTTCTCTCTTCTTCAACAGCACCGAGCAGGCCGCTTTGACGCCCCCTGTTAAACAAAGACAGCAACACTGCCGCCTAGTGGATGGAGGGGCGGGCTTGAGACACATGTGAATATTCTCAACCTGTGTGTGTGAGAATCTCTGTGAAACTGCGGTACATTTGTCTCAAAAATAGAGGCACGTGTCTGTTGATCCACGAACGTACTTTAAATGATTCACAAGCACAACTGAAGATTTACAAATGATAAGTCATGATAAATGCTCTCACAAACTTTAAAAATACATGTGAAAAACGTGGATATATTTGTGAACCTTAAAAACACATGTGAAAATCATGCATATGTTTGCAGATCGGAGAAACACATGTGAAAATCAAAAAATATTTGTGAATCCTAAAAACACATGAGAAAATTATGTTTATATTTGTGGATCTGCAAAACACATGTGAAATTCATGGATATTTGTCTGCATATTAATGAGATAAATCCCTCCAAATATGTGTGTGCATTTCTAGGAAACTGCGTTACGTTTGTCTCAAAAATGAATGCAGGTGTCAGTTGATCCACAAACGCACTTCCAACAGTTCACAAGCAGAATTGAAGATTTACAAATGATAAGTCATGATAAATGCACTCACAAAATTTGAAAACACATGTGAAAATCAAATATATATTTGTGAATCTGAAAAACACATGTGAAAATCATATATATATTTGTGAATCTGAAAAACACATGTGAAAATCATATATATATTTGTGGATCTGAAAAACACATGAGAAAATTATGGATATATTTGTGGATCTGAAAAACACATGTGAATATTATTGATATATTTGTGGATCTGAAAAACACATGTGAAAATCATGAAGAGATTTGTGTGAATCATTTTGAGACAAATCTCTCCCCATATACATCTGGCATTTCCAGGCAAAGAGCAGCATCACTGTGCGGTTCTGTCGCTATCAAACATAACAGTAATTTTTAAAGGACACGGTCATGATTACAGTGGAAAATTTTACCACGGTTTACTATTTTACTGGTAGCCGTTACATCCCTCCAACTGGTTAGAAAATATTGTGATAAGCGATTTGATATCAAACAGTATATATCTAAAAAATAACAGAGTAAACAGTTTCAGTCTTAACAATTCAAAAAAACAAAATATATGTGGTTAGCACTTAGACATATAAGCAGTGTTGTGTGTAACATGTTACAGTAACAAAACTACTTTTTCAAGTAAAAAGTAAAGTAACGCGCTACTACTGAAAATTTGGTAATGAAAGGTAGTTCCTTTTTTAATGCAGCATGACATTACATTTCCCCCGGACAGATCTGACACTGAAGCTGCCTTCTCAGCTGCTCGCACAGACACGAGCAGCAGAGTCAGGGCCACGGGTCGTGTTTTTTTGGTCTTGTTTCTAAATGTGAAGTTGCTTCTTGGGGCTCTTAAGTCTGTGTGAATCCCCCTGATTATCTTCCAGCTCCTAACATAAAGCAAAACATGACTGCAGTAGGCAGTTTGTCCACTCCCTCGTATCCTTGTTATCGTGCCCCCAAAACCACTCACGCACATGGAGCATGCTCCAGAGCCACAGTTGCCAGGTCTGCTTATTATAAGCGATGGTCTTTTCTTGAATAGATACTTAGCGCTGTGATATTGAAATGTAATGTAAACAAAAATTAACACACTTTATGTAGGTTTCTGTTTTTAAAAAAGTAATATATCACATTAGGAAAGGAAATAGCTGGAGGCTGATTATTTGGTCTTGTTTTTATTGACCAGGTTGCTTATTTCAGAAGCAAAATGTGAAAAACTGGGCAGGAGCTCTGATTCCACAGGGTATGTGACATTTTGTAAAATAAAGAGCACAAAATAAATAACTGTTGTGTTCTCTGTAGTAGAACTTTTTGTAGGCATTCACATTTAGGAACAGATATGGGGTTCTGTCCAAGGTCGAGCAATGTAAATGTAACGAAGTCAAGTAATGAGTAACTTTTTTCAGAAGTAACGAGTAACGAGCAAACACTACATTTTAAAAGTAACTTGCCCAACACTGCATATAAGTTAACATGCCTTTGAGATGGTATGCTACCAAAAGTTAAGGTGTAGAAATCCTCTTATAAACATTCTTCAATGAAACAGCGTTAACTGAAATAATACAGAGTAAAGGCACATTCCTGGAGAGGAAGTTCTCTCCTCAGTTTCTATTGCAGCTGGCTGTTGATTTGTCAGAAGACTTTACTAGAAACTAGAAATTCAACTTATTCATAACTTTGGCATTTTAGAGCTAAAACCACAGAAGTCACATCATCAAAATGCATTGTTCATGACAGGGTGAAATATGACATTGTTAGATGTGACCATTGTTTCATTTAAAGAGTTTTTAAGGTTTGTGGTTTTCTGTTGGCTGAAAATCATCTGGACAGAGATGAGGAAGAGCAGCTAAGGGGTTCAAATGAGCAGGGGGGTCAAAAGTCAACTTAGATGCCACCTAAGAATCTTCTGGGGGTAGAACAGAATTATTTAAAAATCTGGGAACGTAGTCTGTTCAAACACCTTATCAGGTCTCAGCCAATCACTGTTTAGGAAGGAAGTCCAGAGTAATAAATCCATCTCTAGCATCCACACAGATGTCTGCTCAATGGTGGGAAATAAAGAGAGACTTTGTGGCTCCACTTGTCTCTAGTGAGTTACAATGAGGGTCCTCCAGACAGATGGAGAAAAGAATTAAGACATCCTTGTCTTCCAGGATTTTTGAGGATTCATCTCAGTGAGTATTTACAGGTGGTTTGTGTGGTGAAGGCTCCTGGAGACACTGTGGAGAACAGGAGCAGAGAAACTAAAGAGTGCACTCACAATGATAAAAAATCTTACAAAGAAACCTCTGGGGACAAAACTCCCAACAGGAGACCAAAAAGATGTAGCACCAAAACACAAAAGAGTTAAGTGCTAAACATAAACGAGCCAACAGACCACTGTGGTTGTGGGAATCCACTGTCACTGAAGAAGTGTCCACCAGCCAGCTTTATAATGCAGGTGATGACTTAATGAAAGTGTGTGGCTGCAGCAGGTGTGTGCAAGGGAAACCACGCCCACTCCCCACGGCAGCAGAGAGGAAGAGGATCAGCAAACAGGCAGAAACAGATCAGGGAGGGGGGAATCCTCACACAGATGATTTACAAGGGGGCTCTCGCGGTCCCTCGCGGAGAAGCTCACGGGCTGCAGGGCGGTGTGCTCAGCATTGAGGGGCTAGATTAGGGCAGGGGCGTCAGAAGCTTCTTTAATGTGGGGGGGACACACTGGTATGGGTTCCGGGGGTTAATTAGATGACATTTTCTGCATTCTAATGTATTTTAACAGGTTGTTTAGCATCTAATTTTACTGATAAGACACATTTTTCAGACTCAACATTAAGTCCTCATTCAACTTTCAGCCTTTTAAAACTCACTGTCATGCCTAAGATAATGAGATGAATATGATATAATTTATCACCAACAATGACTTTTTGGTTGCATTTTACTTTTTATTTTTTTTGTTATTTTTTTATTTAGCCTTGGATGTAACACAACATTAGATTAGATTAGATTAGATTAGATTAGATTAGATTAGATTAGATTAGATTATACTTTATTAATCCCTTTGGGAGAACTCCCTCAGGGAAATTATGATTCCAGATGCATTATATCATAAACAAAAGATAATTCTTGTAGGCTACTGTTGCTGCTCCTTCACATGTCACCATTCCAAGCATTTGTGACAGTGAACTGTATTTATATAAGAATATTCATAATCTCACTCAATGAACGGGTATGACATGACATTATGTAGCCTTTATAACACAAAATCACTCTGTCAAGCAGAGAACTTCAGAGAATGAACCGTGGCTATGGCTCCCTCTCCTCTGTCTAATGTCTCCTGGAAATTAGAGTTAACAATAAAAAAGCCTATCATTTTTATACAAATAAAAAGGTAACAATAAATAAAGTACAGTTTAAGTAGTTTTAGATCAGGGGTCTCCAACTTTTTTCCTCCTCAAACAACTTTGATTAAATTATTGCAGTCTATAGGTATTATTTGACATCAGTAGCCTAATGACAGTGCTATAATTAGTGGTGTGTGATATGACAATATTAAATTGTTCAGAATTATAAAGTGGGGATGATCTCATAAAGCAGAAATATCTTCAGATCATCTGTGTGGGTGCAGAGTCTTTGACGTGCACCTGACTAGCCAATCGTAGCACATTACACTCAGTGCATGATGGGATCTCCTGTTTGGTTATGTAGCATGAAGCCATGGCAGAAAGAGAAAAGAAGATAAAAGCTCGGAGATGTCTGAACAAAAATCTGTTCTAAAGCAGCTGTATTATTCACTCAGATTATAGACATTGCAGTTAGATAACATTTGTTCCAAAGTGTTGTACTTTAAGAGATAACAGTTACTTAAGTTTGTATTTATATTTGACACTTTCTCAATAAACTATTTGATGTGTTTAGTTTTTATGTTACCAAAGGTCACTTTATTGTTGTTCATTACCTTTTATGTTTACATTTATTGCACATTTTTATAAAAGCTGCACTATTTAAATTAAAACCTGTTCAGAAAGTTTATTTGGCTTTAATTGTCATTTTGTTTCTTTTAGAGTTTTACATGTTTTATATGTCAAACATCGGGAAAAAGTGGTCAAACATGCAAATTAGTCTAGAAAAATCAAAGAATCATTATAAAACTGTGATTATGATTTTATATTAAAAAAATCGTGATATGATATTTTTGCCATATTTCCCACCCCTAGCTACAATGATTATTCATTCATACTTACAGTAACTTTTGATCTGGAGCCGATAGAAACTAAATACAGGAAATTTCAGCTGTTCAGTAATCATATTAGATGTTTGTAGAGCTATGTGGAGCAATGTAACGTCATCTTGCCCAAATCCATCCTGTAACTACCAGCCCAGCACCGTAAATCACTCACCTCCGTGACTGAAGTCTCTGCAGGGGCGTTTTTTGAGACTGAGGGCATTGGGGGCTGAGCCCGAGTCCTCATAGGAAAGTCTGTGATCCGATTCAGTGAAAAAAAAATGAAAATGGGTCTGGGATGAGAAGGTGAGAAGACTGTGACTCCTCTAGGGGGGTCTGGGGGCATGCTCCCATGGAAGAAAATTTTGAATATTCATATTTAAAAGCATCAATCTGATGCATTCTGAGAGAAACATGAAGCAGAATTACAGGACAGTATGACTGTGTAATAAAGTATCTTTCAAACATGGTCACATTCTGCTACACAAGAAATGAGACTGACAACTTCTCATGAAATATGTTTACAGTTCATTTCTACTGGAGGCTTGTTAAGATAGCTGTTACCTCTCCTGCTGTGTTAGCTAATGTTAGCATCAATGATACGATGCATCTTTCTGCAGCTTTAATTCTTTTAGTGATATATTACCTGTAGCCAGAGATGGGACCAAGTCATTGTTTACAAGTCACAAGTTAGTCTCCAGACAAGACAGTCTAGTCTAAACTCAAGTCCTGAGTCCTTTAGTTTCGGTTTCAAGTCCTTTCGAGTGTATCTTGGCTGTTTCTCTCTGGTCTGTCATGATGTCCATCACTGACTTAAATACATTTGTTTTACTGGTTGAATGTTGGCTGGCAGGTGGATTTCTGTAAAACAGACCCAATAGTTTCAGGGGCTGCATTTACAGCTGTAGGGAATCACTGAAAAGAAATAGACTTTTCTAACTCCAACTAAAACCCATTCACATTTTTTTAACTTGATAATATGCTGGGGGCTGTGGAGGATCTGATGTGGTCTCAAGGCCACCAGTGGATGATCACTGATGTCCAGAATGAGGACAGATTTGTCAAACAAGGTACATTCTGGGGTGACTGTCCTATTTATGGAAATGTATAAAAGATTTCCCTTAGCTAATATAAGAAGTGGAAGGAAACAGTTATGTTTGACACTTTCAGATAAAACAGAGTGAAGGGCTCTTACTGCTCCATTCTGAGAAACAACGATCATCTTAACAGTCAACATGACCCAAATCTCAACAAGATCAACCACTTAAATCTGTTTCATGAAATATCATGGCAGTTTGGACCTCAGATTAAAGAAAACACATTTTATGTATAAAAAGTGTAAAATGTTATAAACCTTCAGTAATAGTGAGAGCCCTGGGAGATCACAGATCCATTAATCCTTCAGTGTTTCTCATCATAACATTCATGCTGGTTGTTTTCCAGATATCTCAAGTCAAAGGTTCATCATAGGGAAATCCTCATGTCTGTGCTAAGATGAGAAGGATACATCAAGATCCTGAGAGAACAGCTGATATGTGCTTGTTACAGCACAGCAGAGTAAAACAAAATAATCTTTGTTGTCTCCTTAAGGCCTCTGAACACTGAAGACAAACCTGCCACATTTTTACCTGATTTATACACCGTCCACTGAAAACAGCTCTGAGACCCAATTCTTGGCCTTGACCCACAGGTTGAGAATCGCTGCACTAGTAGACTGCATTTGGAGCTTGATCCTTTACAAATTACTCTTAGATCATGGATAATAAGTGATACAGGAAACCTCAGCATGAGCTTAGAAAAAAAATAGAAAAATTAAGTAAAACAAAGAGCTGGACTGCTCAGGAGTGCTGAGTTTTAATTAACCAAAAGGCGGACGCATACTTTTTAAATTGCTGTGTTCTCTCATATCTGTGTACGTGGGCCAACGAGACACCGTTTTAATTATAACAACGCAGGTGACTGACAATCACTAACTGTCCCTGCGTCTTTACGCCCACAGGCTCTCCGATCTTCACGGAGTTTCACTGCTCCTAAAAGCGTCTATCACAATTTTGGGCGGCCCCGCGATCCCCAGTGCTATATGTCACATAATTTTGAAAGAATTCAATGATTTTAAATAATTAATTTAGCCTATCTGTTTCTGGTAACGGCAGTGGCAGTGGCTGAAGTGGATAATATTGAGGGCTAACAAACGTTACCTCCTGTTTCGAGCAGCCTGCTGCTGCACTCACTGCCTGAGATGCACTGCCACTCACTTCATGCAGCGGTAGTTGAAGGTTGTCCGGAAAACACAGAGTAGATTAAAAAGTCGACTATGTATTTTCTATTAGCAATCAAGTGGAACAGATTCTTTTACGAGGCAGTAGAAAAGGCGCTGGATGAACCAATATTTTGAGTTAAATGTGGGGGGGTCCAAATGAAAAATTTTGAAATCTGGAGAGGACACGTCCCCTTCACATTGAATGGTGGCGACGCCCATGTTTGATACCTTCAGTGAGAATCTACAATGTAAATAGTGATGAAAATAAAGAAAACACATTGAATGAAAAGGTGTGTCAAAACTTTTGGCCTGTACTGTAGATGTTTGAATTCAAGTTTTTAACCCATTACTACATTTATATATAATGTAATGATATCTGTCAATGTATGCATTATCAATGTTGACTACTATAGGAGGTTATTTTGTTTTGTTCTGTTTATATTTTAAGTATGTAGATGCTAAAATATTGATAGAAAAATCAAATATTACTCAAGATAAAGCCTCCAGATCAGCGGACCAAGAGGTCACCAATCTTTCTGCAGACATCTAAGAGTTTAATAAAGAACATGATGACAGACACGTGAATGTTTTTCTTCAGAGGTCAGTGATTTAAATTCTTGTTTTATTTCTCCATGCTGTGCTGTTTAAATCATTTATTAATGTGTTTGTGACTTTGACAGGCTGATGCCTGAGCCTCGTCTCTCTCCATAAACACTGTTTCCTGTCGGTGGGACATTCTGGTGAAACAAAAACATAAAAATAACATTTCTCAAATGTATCACATTGTTGAGAAAAGAGTCAGATGAACACAATGATTCATAATTCATTCCAAAATTTTATTATTTGTTGGTTGACAAATATTACTCTGAGCTTAATAACAAAAGTCCATTTACTATGAAGCAAAACTTTTGAGTCCTATAGCTTACTGGCAGGAGTGTAACAAAACTTAGACAAAAAGATGAAGGAGAAAAAGGAGAGCCTTGGACACGTTAGACAAAGTGTAGGGATGAAAGTCAAAGAAGAATAAAGAGAGAGGAATGTGTCTCTCTGGTTTAACTCCTGAGGAGGGTCTCACAGGAGGAGGGCCTTAGATGAGTGACAAAGACTTTATCAACTTGAATTTGACCAAAATATTAAGTCTTACTTTGATTAAACATCCAACATAAGCACTCCAACAAGGGATGTCACGGTATGAAAATTTTGTATCACGGTTATTGTGACCAAAATTATCCTGGTTATCATTATTATTGTGGTATTGCTGCAGTGTAGGGATGGGTACCTTTCACATTTGAACCGATACCAAACCGATGCCCGGTACCTGGGAATCGGTATCGGTACTCAACGGTACCAATTTTCAGTGCTTTGTCGTGTGTTTAAGATCTCAATTTTTTTCAGTGTTATTCAGTTTTTTCAATTTCTCTCAGCTGTGCTTGCTTTGTTAACTGAGCCCGCGGCTGCTGACGCCATTATGCTATTGCTGTGCTGCGTTCAAGTCCTGTATGGAAATTCACCTACTCTACCCAATAGTATGCCTGCTTCTTCCACTCCCTCACAGTCACAAGGATTCGTTTAGGTACCTAAACATGGTACCTTTTGATTTTACGTGAATCGATACTCTGTAGTACCTACAGAATTCAGTCGGTACCTCTTAAAGTACCTAATTCGGTGCCCATCTCTATTGCTCAAAATGTTCAAAATCTACTGTTACTAAGTCTTGAACTCATTTAACCCTGTACTATTATAATCATAAATGTTCTTTTTGTCTTTTTTGTCAATAAATGTGTCAAGAAATGCCCTTTGAGTACATTTCTTTACCCTTCTTTCATTAAAAATAAAAGTAAACAAATCTAGCAAGTATTTGTCATTTTGTTGTAAATGCTTAAACTGTGTGTAATTACAAGAAAATAAAAAACAGATTTAAATTTTAAACAGGATTTTCTTCATAAACAATTGAAAATGAAACACAAATAACCTATTAAAAATAAACTCACAGATTTGTTTTCCTGCAGCATTATTGTCCATGTTACAGCTTGTTGTATTAGACCATGTCCAGGACTTTTTTTTTTTTTAATGATGATAATCCCTGAAGCAGTTAGCCCCCTTCATGACTCTCCTCTGGTCCCTCCTCTCCATGGCAGATCTCCTCAGAATTTTCTCCTCTAATCTCTAGAGTAGATCGATTAAATCCATAAAGCACAAACTTTGACGGAAAAAGACAAAATCCAGAGAATACACAGCAAAAGGCCGGTAAGAACTCACTCCAGAATGATACTGATGCTGTTATTTACAAGATTTATACATTATTTAGATAAATAATACTGACAACAAAATATGTGTGGTTAGCAAAATATACACACATGGACAAAATTGTTGGTAGCCCTCGGTTAATAAAGGAAAAACCCACAATAGTCACAGAAATAATTTAAATCTGACAAAAGTAATAATAATAATAATAAATAAAAATTCTATGAAAATTGACCAATGACAATCAAACATTGCTTTTG
This sequence comes from Scarus forsteni, assembly GCA_036419115.1. NCBI lineage: Eukaryota > Metazoa > Chordata > Actinopteri > Labriformes > Labridae > Scarus > Scarus forsteni. The sequence continues at coordinate 149,191 of JAZDUH010000070.1, forward strand.
ACCTGAGGTTGAACAGAATTATTTAAAAAAAAATTAGGAAACTGGCCTTGTCAAAAATGATGGTGCCCCTAGAAAAATGTAAAATGATGTGACCATAGGGATTTGTAGTTAGCAAAATAGATGTGGTTAGCACTTAGAGCACCAGTAGTTCTCTCAGCTATGGCTCATTGAATCTTCCATCTTTCTCGCTCCCTCTCTCTCTCTACCTCTACAGCTCGGTCAGCTTATTTACTCGAGGAGTTACAGCAGTTAAAGTTAAAGTCTTTTCTTTCGCCACAGCTTCATGTTTAGACAGCGATCAGTTTCATCTTGGCATCTTTGTAAAATCCAAAATTTAATCAGACTTCAGAGTCTGTTTCCAGAGAGAAATCTCCGCTGTCATGAAGCTGCTTCATTCAGGAAGAGACTCATCATTCTGCCATTTCCAGGCAAAGAGCGGCATCACTGTGCATTTTTGTTGTTATCAAACACGGTATAACGGTAATTTTTATAGGACACGGTAATGATTGCCATGGAAAATTTTACCACGGTTTACTGCTACATCCCTAACTCCAACTGGTTAGAACATACTGTGATAAACGATTTGATATCAAGCAGTATATATCTAAAAAATAACAAAGAGTAAACAGTTTCAGTCTAAACAATTCAAACAAACAAAATATATGTCGTTAGCACTAAGACATATAAGCAGTGTTGTGTGTCACGTGTTACAGTGACGAAACTACTTTTTCGGGTAAAAATAAGTAACGCGCTGCTACTGAAAATTTGGTAACGAAACCTAGTTCCTTTTTTAATGCAGCGCAACGTTACATTTCCCCTCGACAGATCTGACACTGAAGCTGCCTTTTCAGCTGCTCGCACAGACATGAGCAGCATTGCCTAGTCCGCTCGTTATAAGTGTATAAGGGCCGCAAATCTTGAGAGTCACGGCGACGGGTTGTGGTTTTTTGGGCTTGTTTCTAGATGTGAAACTGCTTCTCGGGGCTCTTAAGTCTGTGTGAATCCCCCTGATTACCTGCCAGCTCCTAACATAAAGCAAAACACGACTGCGGTAGGCAGTTTGTCCACTTCCTCGTTTCCTGTCATTATGCCCCCAAACACAGTCACGCACATGGAGCATGCTCTAGAGCCAAAGTTGCCAGGTCTGCTTATTATAAGCGACGGTCTTTTCTTGAATAGATGCTTGGCGCTGTGACATTGAAATGTAATGTGGTCGAAAATTAACACACTTCATGTAGACTTCTCTTTTAAAAAGTAATTTATTACTTTAGGAAAGGAAATAGCTGGAGGTTGTTTATTTTGGGCTTGTTTTTATCGGCATGGTTACTTATTTCCGAAGCAAAATGTGGAACACCTGGGCAGACGCTCTGATTCCACAGGGTATGTGATATTTTGTAATATAAAGAGCACAAAAAACTGTTATGTTCTCTGTAGTAGAACTTTTTGTAGGCCTTCACATGTAGGAACAGATATGGCGTTCTGTCCATGATCAAGCAATGTAAAAGTAACAGAAAAGTAATGAGTAACTTGGAAAGTTACTTTTTTTTACTTTTTTCAGAAGTAACAAGTAACGAACAAAAACTACTTTTTAAAAGTAACTTGCCCAACTCTGCATATAAGTTAACATGGCTTTGAGATGGTATGCTACCAAAACTTAAGGTGTAGAAATCCTATTATAAGCATTCTTCAATAAAACAGAGTCAGTTGAAATAATACAGAGTAAAGGCACATTCCTGGAGAGGAAGTTCTCTCCTCAGTTTCTACTGCAGCTGGCTGTTGATTTGTCAGAAGACTTTACTAGAAACTAGAAATTCAACTTATTCATAACTTTGGCATTTTAGAGCTAAAACCACAGAAGTCACATCATCAGAATGCATTGTTCATGACAGGGTGAAATATGACATTGTTAGATGTGTCCATTGTTTCATTTAAAGAGTTTTTAAGGTTTGTGGTTTTCTGTTGGCTGAAAAACATCTGGACAGAGATGAGGAAGAGCAGCTAAGGGGTTCAAATGAGCAGGGGGGTCAAAAGTCAACTTATGGCCCCTTTCCACTAGCCCTACTTGACTCTACCCGGCTCTATTCTACTCACCTTGTACTGCTTTTCCATTAGCCCCAGTCGCCTGCCCAACAGCGTGCAGTGTCTCTGTAAACAGCTGAGCGGCTCTGCGGTGACGTCATTTTGAGCGCGACACAACAATCTGTGGCTTTTTGTCACAAACCGAGTAAAAAAGTAAAGCAGAAGAAGGCTGCAGGTGGTAAGAAGAAATACCCCTTGAGAAGCACAGGAGAGTTTTGGAAGCTATACAACAGAATGAAGCCGAGGACGACAGCAATCAAGTTTAAAGAAAAGACGTATGAGGGTAAGCTAACGGTAGCTACCGCTAGCATGCTAGGTCATCGCTCTCATGACTCATCGATGACGACATTGTCTGACCAATCAGTAGCCAGCAGTCGGTGACATCATCTTTTAGTACTGACTAGAACCAGAGCGGAGTTGGTACTAAAACTAGCTTGTTTTAGGAGGTACCAGGCTAGTGGAAACACTCTGCAAATCGAGTAGGGCCGAGTAGAGTAGGGCCAAGGCGTGCTAGTGGAAAAGGGCCATTAGATGCCACCTAAGAATCTTGTGGGGGTGGAACAGAATTATTTAAGACTCTGGGAACGTAGTCTGTTCAAACGCATTATCAGGTCTCAGCCAATCACTGCTTAGGAAGGAAGTCCAGAGTAATAAATACATCTCTAGCATCCACACAGATGTCTGCTCCTTGGTGGGAAATAAAGAGAGACTTTGTGGCTCCACATGTCTAGTGAGTTACAATGAGGGTCCTTCAGACAGATGGAGGGAGGAACTAAATCGTTCTTGTCTTTCAGGATTTTTGAGGATTTATCTCAGTGAGTATTTACAGGTGGTTTGTGTGGTGAAGGCTCCTGGAGACACTGTGGAGAACAGGAGCAGAGAAACTAAAGAGTGCACTCACAATGATAAAAAATCTTACAAAGAAACCTCTGGGGACAAAACTCCCAACAGGAGACCAAAAAGGTTTAGCACTTAAAGACAAAAGAGTTAAGCGCAAGTCATAAACGAGCCAACAGACCACTGTGGTTGTAGAAATCCACCGACACTGAAGAAATGTCCACCAGCCAGCTTTATAATGCAGGTGATGACTCAATGAAGGTGTGTGGCTGCAGCTGAAGTGTGCAAGGGACACCAAGCCCACTCCCCACGGTAGCAGAGAGGAACAGGATCAGCAAACAGGCAAAAAAAGCTCAGAGAGGGGGGAATCCTCAAATAGATGTTTAACAAGGGGGGCTCTTCGTATTTAAACCACTGTTTAAGGGCACTTTCATATTAGACCCACTTGTTTCGAACCATGCTGCGGTGCGGTTCACCCCCCTCCCCCCTGGCTTGCATTCACACTTGCAACATCAAACCGTGCCCGGGTCGACTTGTGTATTTACTCAGTTTGAAACAGCAGGGGGCGATACGCACGTAACTGGTTACCAAACCTGAGGAGAACAAAGAAGAGGCTACCATGGTAACCATTTCCTACACCAAACAACCAATGTTTACGTTTCGCTCTCTTACATTTTCCTTCAAGTGTGTTTTTTTATCGTGTTTGAGACGGCATCAGCGACCTTCTGAACCCCCGTAAATCATCGTAATCCTCAACCAGAATAAACAAATCGACAAATTGAGTAAGCAAAAGATTCAACCGCGGGATTAACAGGAAGTAAAAAATGAATGACTTTACCCATAATTCAGTGCTTTCAATACCCATGCATCAAAAGTAGATCGGTTCGGACCACTTTGTTTCACACCAGTGAAACCACACCAAATGTAGGGAGATGGAGCGGATCGAGACCACCCCTTCATGGAGGTCTCGGACCAGCTGATTTGGTGCGCACCAGAGTGCGGTGGTTGCATTCACATTGATACTAACGTACCAAACCCTGGGCCAAAACTTCTTTGGTGCGCACTAAATCTGGCTGGTGTGAAAACACCCTTAAAATGTGTTCATAGTCCATGTCCCTCAGATGCTCTCAGGCTGCAGGGCGATGTGTTCAGCATTGGGGGGCGGGGTTAGGGAGGAGGCTGAAATACAAAACAAAGACAAGAGTGTTAAACTCTCTAGAAACACACCTACCTATGACATGCTGTAGTATCTGATGTTAATGGTTTAAAATTAAATAGGTGGTTTTGAGCGTGGTGTATCCATGACAGGACTGAAGGTAACCTCTTCCCACTCAGAGTGCAGATGATCTGATAAGGTGTTCAGGTGCTCCCCAGAGGCGCTTCACAAACAACCAACCTTCATGTCCTTGCTGCTTTGTTGGTCAACCACTGTTATTGGGTAAATAGCTGAATGTTTAACACACCTACATCGAGCTAAACCCTGTGTCAAAGGTAAAGATTCTTCACTGTAGGCTATCATGGGGTGTGCCTTTCAGTTTACATGTTATACATTTAAAATGCTCTGAGGGTCCATGTTGCAAGCATGTCTGCGTATAGTCCAAACAAATGATTCTGGCATATATACATGTACTCTTAACTGTTCGGGAGTCTCAATTTGGCTTTGAGTCTCTCAGGCTGTCCGGAGTGCCTGATTCAGATACTTACTTGGTTTTGTAATAAAACATCTCTTTTATGCAAACAAGTCTGTGTTTGGCAAAGCTTCTTCATCATCTGCATCTACACACCAACCTTCGAGAAACTACAATGCCTACCAACCTGACCACTACAAAACAAAGCTCTGTTCACACTGCAGTCAATGTGACCTGTATCTGGTTTGTTTCTGACAGTGTGAACAGCACAAGTCACTTTGAATCTGACATTTTCAAACTGATTCAGGACACTTTCAAAAGTGGAACTAAATCAGATATTCACTTGATTTTCTTGAATGTGACCGCGGTCTGAACACTCAGGTCGCATTGAGGTGACTTTGACTTCATGAGCAGCAGTTTACCTCAGGACAAATGTTTTCAAAGTCACTTCACAGACAGAACATAATCAGAGGTTAATATAGACATGATTATTAAAAACATTTATGCATGTTTCTCCTAATATAAAGAGTTTAAGTTGTTTTTCCATCTACAACATTAATCATGCATAAAGAGAGGAGTGATGACAGAAAGTGAGCAAGCACTGGGGCGATCGACTGGCGTCTCCATTATAAACACAATAAATTATAAACGTGAATGAATCATATGTTTGTATTATGATATCTGATAAACTTAGTTTATTAACACTGCACTGACTTTTTGAATGGATGTATCAGGCTAAAATAACAGTTTACAGGACACAGAGACACTGATGATCCACTGTTGTCCATCTCATCTGCATGTTATATACGTTTGTATGAGACAGCGTCAGTCAGTGAGCAGTCTGCTCCTGTCTGATCTGCTCTCAGACAAACTAACAAACATCAGAACAGATGACGAAACTAAGTTTTCACCTCTTTGTTAACCTGTTCAGTGCTATGGCTCTGACATGTTTTTCTTCCCAGGCAGCAATCTGTCATCGGAAGGAAAGAGCATCTGCCTTTAGGTTTATAAGAAATAAAATATAGCCATAATTACTTTAATAAGAGCTCACTCAAGGAGAGCTGCTTTAACATCAGGTGCTTCTCGAGCATTGTGAAGCACAGTTTTGGTCTCTTTGTGTTTGTTGCCTCTCATCACACCGTGCTGTGCCTGATGTCATTCACGTTAAACTGATCATGTCTGTCACTTCTGAAGCCTGAGCTGTTCACATCTGTTCACTGGGTTAACAGAGTGGTAAAGGGAAGACAGATTTTTGCAGTGTGGAAAAATGTCATCCATCAGAGTATGAAAAACAAAATTAATGATTAGTTCTATGATTAATAAAGAAAAACTTCAAACAAAATGGACAAAGTTTGTTTTTTTGTCTCTTACAGTTTCTCCTTTTGTAAATCAGGAATCCAGTGATGGCAAGAACCACGACCACGGCAAGAATGATGAAGGCAATGAGCACAGGATTCACGGGCTTCACTGTTGATCAGAAGTGTAGAAAGAAACATTAAAATAACATTACTCTGATTCATGTCATACTTTAATCACCGTATGATCATGATAAATAAAACAGATGAAACTATAACCAGAGAAGAACAAAACACAAAAATCCATCTATCTATCTATCTATCTATCTATCTATCTATCTATATATATATATATATATATATATATATATATTTACATATTGTGGCAAGGTGGAGAGTTACGCTCTCCCACTAGGGGCAGTGTGGTCGTGCTCACCGGATATTCTATAAATATATCCGGTCCGCCTCCTCCTCTCCCTCTTTCTCTTCCTCCTTGATGGAGCCGACAGACGTGCCGGTGTTGCGCTGACGGCGTCCTTTATCAAAGCGCGGAGCGGTGGCTGGTTTTCTACAAAGTGTGGTGTGAGCGGGAGCTGGGCTGCGTCGGAGTCCGTGGGGGTGGGGTGTGCTTTCTCCAGCCATAGCTGTCGGGTCTGGCCTGCACGTGCTCCTCCCTCTGTTGACGTTGGTTCTCCTGCTCTGTTAGCCGTCACCTGCTGTCGCTGTGCTGCTGTTTTGGCTCTCCTCTGCTGCTCGTCTACCTTTTGCTGGCTTTCCTCTTCTGCTCGTCTGCCTCGGCTTCTCTGCTGCTCTGCTTGGGCTGGGTCTCGTGAGTCTGCTGCTGCTGCTCGGGCTTGGGAGCCGTGATTTCGGCCCCGCTGCACGTGCATCCCCAGTGTGTGTGGGCGAGTGGTCGCACGCCAAGGGGACTCTACTACAGACGCTATCCCCACTGGAGACCACGTGCACGCTGCTTGCTTTTAAATGAACTAATGCAGACACCTTAATTAATTTCCTTTTACTCCTTTTCCTTTCTGACCAGCATTAAGTTCGTTTGTGTATTTTTTTCTAATTATGTTTGGGTATTATATTTCTAATTAATTTAATTGATTGACTGAATTAATTTAGTTTTCCTTACGTTGACAGTTCTTTTTCAGTAATTATTTCTTTTTGGGGGTTTGGGGCGAGTACTGATTTGTTTGAGTTTTCTTATTTGTGATAATTTGTTACTTAATTGGGTTTCTTTTTGGGATTTAGTTAATGAGGTATGGGAACTGCCCTTTTTGCATGGTTTTAATTGTGTTTTTCTTTGTTTGACAGGTGCTGGGCCTCGGAGCGGCAGCGGTCCCCTGGTGGTGGTCCCTTTTATTCACTTTGTGGTTTGCAGTTTCACGGGTGTTGTGTAGTTTGGATCCTTCCCTCCTTAGTTGCCGCTGTCGTGGTTAGCCCAGCCCTGTCCTGGTTTAGTTACAGTGGCAGGTCCCATACCTCCTTTATTATTTAGTCTGCTCCTTTTAAAAATTATTAAATAAAATATTTTTGCTAATTGAAATCACCGTCTCTGTCCTGTGAATTTCTACGAACTGCGGGTCCTTGTTGGTCTCATTATAGTGAGGTTATTTTCTAAATCTTGGGGTGTGAGTCCTCAGGTGGCGTTGTCATTTTTTTGTACATTACTGCTCGTTTTGCCACAATATCATCAGACCCTTTCAAAAATTTTGAATATCATGGAAAAGATTTTTCCAATAATAGCATTCAAAAAGTTAAACTGATGGATTTAGATTCAGGGCCCACAATTTACACAACTTCAAGTATTTGTTTATTTCTACATAATTTGGGCTTGCAGCTCATAAAGCCCACACAAACCGGAATTCAAAACATTAGAATACTGCAAAGAAATCGCCTTTACTTCTCAGTGTTTACAGGAAGCAAAGAACTACAATGGTCTCACGTCTTCTGAGAGACATAGTCTCTGCAGCGTGTCCTGGGTCTACCCCGGGGCCGCCTACCGGTGGGACGTGCCAGAAACACCTCACCAGGGAGGCGTCCAGGAGGCATCCGGACCAGATGCCCGAGCCACCTCATCTGGCTACTCTCAACGCGAAGGAGCAGTGGCTCTACTCCGAGCTCCTCCCAAATGACCAAAATTCTCACCCTGTCTCGAAGGGAGAGCCCAGCCACCCTGCGAAGGAAGCCCATTTCGGCCGCTTGTACTCGAGATCTCGTTTTCTCGGTCACGACCCACAGCTCGTGACCGTATGTGAGGACAGGGGTGAAGATCAACCGGTAAATCGAGAGCTTCGCTTTTCGGCTCAGTTCCCTTTTTACCACGACAGACCGGTGCAGAGCCCGCATCACTGCTGACGCCGCACCGATCTGCCTATTGATCTCCCGATCCACCCTTCCTCCGCTCGTGAACAAGACCCTGAGGTACTTGAAGTCCTCCACCTGGGGCAGGATCTCTTCCCCAACCCGGAGAGAGCACTTCACCCTGTCCTGGGCAAGGACCATGGACTCAGATTCGGAGGTGCTGATTCTCATCCCAGCAGCTTCACACTCAGCTGCGAACCGATCCAGTGAGAGCTGGAGGTCACAGTTCTGCTTTTTGCAGATGACCACATCATCTGCAAAAAGCAGAGACCCGATCCTGAGGTCACTAAACCAGAACCCCTCAACACCCTGGCTGTTGTTGTAAATCCTTTTGCTGCAATCACTGCCTGGATGTGTTGTGGCTTTGTGGCAGTCAGCCTGTGGCATTGAGGCAGTCAGCCTGTGGCATTGAGGCAGTCAGCCTGTGGCATTGCCTGGGAGTTATGGAAGCCCAGATGTCCTTGATGCTTGCTGTCATTTCTTCTTTGTTTTTGGGTCATTTGCCCCTCATTTTCCTCTTGATAAAACCCAATAGATTCTCAATGAGGTTTAGGTCAGGTGAGTTGGCCGGTCTGTCAAGCTCTGTTGTGGCATGGTTATCAAACGAGGTTTTGGTTTTTCTGGTGGTTTGGGCAGGGGCCAGGTCCTGCTGGAAGATGACATCTGCATCCCCATACAAATCCTCAGCAGAAGGAAGCATGAAGTACTCTAAAACATTCTGGTAGAGTGTTGCAGTGACCTTGGATTTAAGAAAGCAGACTTTACCTACACCTGCACCACTTGGACACAGCTCTCTGTGAACAGCAGCCTCCTTAGCTGTGCACTTTTGTGGCTTACCCAATCTATGGAGGGATCAGTGATGGTCCTCTATTGTCAAGTCTGCCGTCTTCCCCATATTGAACCAAACTGAGACAATGGGACCAAACCGAAGCAATTTAAAGGATAACTTCGGTTCCTGCAGCTTTTACATTGTTTATAGAATGAAGTAGAACAATATACTCACCCAGAAGGCTTTCCTGATCCAAACAGTGCTTCAGGAGATATTTAGATCCAAAATCGAGCAGCAGACATCCGTATAATGGTAGCACGTAGGGCATAGATCGCCGCTCCCTAAACTGCATTAATTGTCCAAAAACTCATGTTTTTCACCAATATTCCATCATGATTCGCTCTGGATAGTCCTCCATTGCAGTCTGAACTGATGAGTTTGTTTACGTGCCTCCGCTCTAGCGCAGTGTTCTCTGGAGCGCTGCCTCCGCTTCCTCCTTTCTTTAAACTCCTCATCTGTATACTGTGGCTCGAAACTGTAAGGACATCCATCATATTCAAAGTTCTCCTCCACAACATCTTCATCCGATAGATATTCGTCCATTTTGCACAAAACTGGAAGAAGGAAGTCGATTTGTAGCCGACCGTCTTCCCCTGAAACAATGAGCCGCACTGCCCAGGCGCTGAGGCACGTAAACAAACTAGTTAGTTCAGAGGTCGGCACAGCCACACAGCGCTGTGTGGAGTGACACAGACTGCAATGGAGGACTAGCCGGAGCGAATCATGATGGAATATTGGTAAAAAACATGAGTTTTTGGACGATTAATGCAGTTTTTGGAGTGGCGCTGTATGCCCTGTGTGCTACCATTATACGGATGTCGGCTGCTCGTTTTTGGATCTAAATATCTTCCGAAGCACTGTTTGGATCAGGAAAGCCTTCTGGGTGAGTAAATTGTTCTACTTCATTCTATAAACAATGTGAAAGCTGCAGGAACCAACGATGAGTTGGAAGCCCAAATTACATAAAATAAACAAAGTAATACTTGAAATCTTCTGAATTGTGAGACCTTAATCTATAATCCATGGATGTTTAACAAATAAACTTTTCCATGTTATTTTAATTTTTTGGAAAGGATCTGTATCTACTGACTTTCTCTGCTGTGAAGTTTCTTCAGACAACATTTGTTCTGTTTCTGGTTTGGTGCTTCGGTTTGACAGACAGATTGACTCATGATGTCCTGCAATGTTATTTTGTCCAATGCACGGTCATAGTGGAAGATCGATATGTTGCTCAGCTTTATGATCCATATATCAATATATGACTAGATTCTAAATAAATTCCAAAGGCTGATTTGGTCTGAATGTTTGAAAACAAAAAGAGGTCTGAAAACAGAATGTCACAAGTTAAACCCAAAACACTCGACTTACCTGTGTTTAACTGTTTCCTTATGGATATTTTTATCTTCTCTGTTATTTTAGTTAAAATATATATTTTATAATATATATTTATTTTTTCTGCTTTATTTCTATGATTGCCCATGACATTCTCTATATTCTACTGTCTACCTTTGCTTGTCTTATGTCATTTTATTTTATTTAACAATGTTATTGTTTTAAACTTTGTGAAGCTCGATGAATTTCTGTATCTATGAATGGTGCTCCGTAAATAAAGCTGTTTTGCCTCTAAAATGAAAAACACTAACAGTGAAAAACAAACATTTCAAACTTAAAATAAAATCAGGAGAAGTTTCTTTCTTTGATTTGTTGTCCCTCCAGAGACATTTATTCTGATCTAAGCCTGTAAAGTCTTTTTCAAAAACAGAAATGTTGACAGGTTTGGATAAAAGAGACAAAAACAAATCTTCACTTCCACTCTCCACCGTTTGAGTAAACTCCTCTGGTTCAGGTCTTACCGTAGTTTGTCTTGATGTCCTTTCTGTCCAGTTTGGTGACCACGTCCTCCTTCACACCAGAGAGCTGAAACACACACTCATACCTCCCCCAGTCATCAGAGGGGAGCTCCAGGTCAACACTCATCTGGAAGGATCCGTCGTGGTTTGGGAGGATCTGTCCGTGCTCCACGTGGTCCTGAAGCTCCTCTCCATCTTTCCTCCAGAACACTGCAGCTTGGCTGGGGTAGAAACCTGTGGCGTGGCAGGTGATCCTGGAGGAGGGGGTCTTCTGGAGAAGGGACACTGTGGGGTGGTCGGCAACACAAAAACAAAGACTGTTTATAGTTTCTTTATCATTATTTACTGTTGTTTACCTTCACTGCTCCTGTTTGATGTTGTATATGTTAATGACTCAGTAACACAAGGACCAGATGAAGACTGTAAGGCTGGGCAATATAACAGGATTTAAGATTAACTAAAGCAGCCCCAGACACAGCACTGCCCCCACAGGCTTGGACAGTAGGCACTAGGCATGATGGGTGCATCACTTCACCTGCCTCTCTTCTTCCCCTGATGCTCCCATCACTCTGGAACAGGGTCAATCTGGACTCATCAGACCACATGACCTCCTTCCAGTCCTCCACAGTCCAATCTTTATGCTCCCTAGCAAACTGAAGCCTTTTTTCTGCTTAGCCTTACTGATTAGTGGTTTTCTTAAGGCTACACAGCTGTTCAGTCCCAATCCCTTGAGTTCCCTTCACATTGTGTGTGTGGAAATGCTCTTACTTTCACTATTAAACACACCCCTGAGTTCTACTGTTGTTTTTCTTTGATTTGATTTGGACAAACGTTTAAGTGATTCACCGATCACCATCATTCAGGATTTTATTCTGACCACATTTCTTCCTTGAAGACGATGGTTCCCCACTATCCTTCCAGTTTTTAATAATGTGTTGGACAGTTCTTAACCCAGTTTTAGTAGTTTCTTCAATCTCCTTAGATGTTTTCTCTGCTTGATGCCAATGATTTGACCTTTCTTAAACAGACAAACACCTTTTCCACGACCACAGGATGTGTCTTTGACATGGTTGTTTAAGAAATGAGAAGCTGCTCATTGCATCAGCTGGAGTTAAATAACTTGTTTCAAGCACAAAGATAATCACCCATGCAGTTATTAAATCCAGGTGGCTACTTTTTTTTGGCCAGGCATATATTGTAACATCAGAGTGTCAAAAACAAAGACATATGAACATGGTCAAAATAAAATGACACCACGTCTCTTAATCTTACCTTTCCTCATCAGAAAGCTCTCCCAGTCCTCCATAAACTTCTTCAGCAGGTGAGGACATTCTTTGGTGAGATAGGATTTATGATAGACCAGACGATGTTTGTCTTTATTCCACATATCTTTGGTGATGTGTCCCTGTGGTAAAGGAGAGTGTCACAATCTCTGCTTCAGCCTCAGCCTCATCCGCAGCCTGTCACTCACCTGCTCCACTCTAATCAGTTCAGACTCACCTCACCTGTGTCGCTGTTCACACCTGCACCTCGTCTCCGGCAATCAAGCCAGCTACTTAAGCTCCAGCTCCACACTCAGTTGTTGTCAGACTGTCGTCGCACTCATGCTGAAAGGTCCAGACTTGTTTCCCGGATTGATCACCCGTTGCCAACTAGTTTCGTCCCAGACTCTGCCTCATACGCCTGACCCTCGGCCTGACTCCAAGGTATCGACTAGCTTCTGTCCTGCATTCACCCGCCTGTCTGAATCCCCGGCTTTCGATCCTGCTGCAGTCCCCTGTTGCCGAGCCCTGTCTGATCTACGTTGTGACCCACGTCTGGTATCTGATCCTGCTTCCGTCTCCTGTTGCCGAGCCCTGTCTGATCTACGTTGTGACCCACGTCTGGTATCTGATCCTGCTTCCGTCTCCTGTTGCCGAGCCCTGTCTGATCTACGTTGTGACCCACGTCTGGCATCTGATCCTGCTTCCGTCTCCTGTTGCCGAGCCTGTCTCTTCTACGTTGTGTCATTCGCCTGGTGTCTGACTCCCCGCCTGTCCTCAACTACGAGAGCTCGCCTGAACCACATCACCGAGTGTTCCCGAACGCCTCCAATCGTCAGTGTGTGAGTCAAGCCTGCATCTCCTTCTCCCATTAAAGGACTGAGTGAGCTTCTGCCTGTGCTTCTCCTGGGTGGCTTAGTCGGTAAGGCGTCCAGCTACGGATCAAGTGGTCACAGGTTCGTCTCCCGCTCATGCCACGGCCTGTTTCCTGTCTCGACTGTGTGGCTCTCTGTTTTGGACACCTCCCTGTTTGCTGCCGCGGGTTGAAGCCCCGCTCAAGGCGCAGCTACTCTCCGTTAAAGGACCGTGTGAGTGGTCACCTCTTTGTTTGCTGTCGCGGGTTGAAGCCCCGCTCAAGACGCAGCTTCACTCCGTTAAAGGACCGTGTGAGTTGTCACCTCTTTGTTTGCTGTCGCGGGTTGAAGCCCCGCTCAAGACGCAGCTACACTCCGTTAAAAGACTGTGTGAGTTGTCACCTCTTTGTTTGCTGTCGCGGGTTGAAGCCCTGCTCAAGACGCAGCTACACCCCTCTAAAAGACTGTGTGCCCCGTCATCTAAGAAGCTCCGGGTTAGCTCAGTTGGGAGAGCGCCCGGCCGCAGATCACCTGGTCGCGAGTTCGCACCCCGCTCAGAATTGTTTCTGGTTGTGCTGTTGAATAAAGACTGTTCATTCCTAACTTCACCTACTTGCTTCTGGGTCCTCACTGACAACGTTACAGTACAGTCTGACCAAAGGATGGACCCAGCGAGTAGTTCACCATCCGCAATGGACAGACTGGAGAGAGTAGAAGGAGTGTTGGCTCATCATGAGGGACTAATCGCTACAGCCACCACTCACCTACAGGGGGCGGTAGATACTCTCACTCAGACTGTCACAGAACTGGCCTCCAGATATCAAGTTCCACCACCCGTTCCAGAACCTTTATCTGTCACTCTGCATCCTGCCTTGCCCGACGCTCCAGAGCCACGAGTGGGCTCTCCTGAACACTACGATGGAGATCCTGAGGTCTGCGCAGCATTCATCACCAACTGCACCCTGCTCTTCGCCCTTAGACCTCGCACCTTCTCCTCAGAAGCCGCCAAGGTGGTCTACACCATCAATTATCTGACGGGGCGTGCGAGACTCTGGGGAACTGCTGAGTGGGACCGTCAATCTCCTGCATGTTCCAACTTCCTCACCTTCTCTGCTGAGCTTCGGAAAGTGTTCGGCCAGGATTCAGACAGAGCTGGGGTGGCTGCTGGTCTCCTGAGGCTCCAACAGGGTCGACAGTCAGTAGCAGATTACTCCATCGACTTCCGCACCCATGCCAGTCGCAGTGGGTGGAACTCTTCGGCTCAGATCGACGCCTTTGTCCACGGCTTGGCCGATTACGTCAAGGATGGTCTGGTCCCACATGAACTCCCTTCGTCTCTGGATGACATCATCGCCCTTGCCACGAGGATTGATCTCCACATCAGGGCCAGAAGAGGAGCCAAGAATCTGGTGTCAACTCGTCAGCCCGTTCTCAGTCCACGGGCCAAGACTCCACCTCGACCATCCTTCTCTGCCACGGCAGGGGACTCCGAATCCATGCAGTTGGGTCGCACTTCTCTCACCCCAGCGGAAAGAAGACGCCGACTCTCCTCGCAGCTCTGCCTGTATTGTGGAGGACAGGGACACTTTGTCAAGCTGCCCAGTAAAAGAGCGAGCTCACTCGTAAGAGAGGAGATACGGGTGAGCTCTTCCCTCCAGCCTCCTCGAGTTCATCGTCCTTCCCTGCCTGCTCGTCTGCTCCTGCCTGGTGGACCTCAGACCCTGACTACCCTCGTCGACTCCGGCTCCGACTCCAGTCTCATCAGCAAAAGCTTGGCTAAACGACTTGGACTGAGTCTACTTCCCCTGAGCCATCCCATCCCAGCCAAAGCACTGGACGGCCACCAGATGGGTATCATAACCCACCAAACCATCCCAGTCACCATGCTCATCTCCGGCAACCACAAGGAGACCATCCAGTTCCTTGTCCTTGACCACCCTGAGGTACCCCTGGTGCTTGGATTCCCCTGGCTTCGACGACACAATCCTCAAATCGACTGGTCCACCAACTCCATCCGCGGTTGGGGAACCGCTTGCCACCTCACCTGCTTGAAGGACGCCATGTCTCCCTTTCCGCCAGTCCACTCCAAGTCTCCGCCTGAACTCTCCCAGGTACCTCCGGAGTACCACGACTTCAGCTCCGTGTTCAGCAAGGCCAAGGCTACGTCCCTGCCACCACACCGTCCATCTGACTGTGCCATCGATCTCCTCCCTGGTACCACTCCTCCCAAGGGCCGATTGTACTCCCTCTCCGCACCTGAGAGAAAGGCCATGGAGGAGTACATCGGCAATTCTCTGGCTGCTGGTCTCATCCGTCCTTCCTCGTCTCCTGCTGGTGCAGGGTTCTTCTTCGTAGAAAAGAAGGATCATTCCCTAAGACCCTGCATCGACTACAGAGGACTGAACGAGATCACCGTGAAGAATCGGTATCCCCTGCCCCTGATCTCCTCCGCCTTCGAGCTACTGCAGGGCTCAACCGTCTTCCGCGAGCTTGATCTCCATAGCGCCTACCACCTCGTCCGCATCAGGGAGGGGGACGAGTGGAAGACGGCGTTCAACACCCCCATCGGCCACTATGAGTACTTGGTGATGCCGTTTGGACTGACCAACGCTCCTGCAGTCTTCCAGGCGCTGGTGAACGACGTGCTGAGGGACATGCTGAACCAGTTTGTCTTCGTGTACCTGGATGACATCCTGATCTTTTCCAAGAACCTCAGTGACCATGTTCACCATGTCCAGTCAGTTCTGCAGCGACTCCTCGAAAACTCCCTTTTTGTGAAGGCCGAAAAGTGTGAGTTCCATGTTTCCACCGTTTCCTTCCTGGGCTTCATCGTCTCCAAAGGGCACATCCAAATGGACCCGGCGAAGGTCACTGCTGTAACCTCGTGGCCCGTTCCTGAGTCCCGAAAACAGCTACAACGATTCCTGGGATTCGCCAATTTCTACCGCCGTTTCATCAGGAACTACAGCACTGTTGCTGCTCCACTCACTGCCCTCACCAGCAGCAAGAGATCTTACCTATGGTCCCCTGACGCCGATGCTGCCTTCCAGACCCTGTCTGAATCCCCGGCTTTCGATCCTGCTGCAGTCCCCTGTTGCCGAGCCCTGTCTGATCTACATTGTGACCCACGTCTGGTATCTGATCCTGCTTCCGTCTCCTGTTGCTGAGCCCTGTCTGATCTACGTTGTGACCCATGTCTGGTATCTGATCCTGCTTCCGTCTCCTGTTGCCGAGCCCTGTCTGATCTACGTTGTGACCCACGTCTGGCATCTGATCCTGCTCCCGTCTCCTGTTGCCGAGCCTGTCTCTTCTACGTTGTGCCATTCGCCTGGTGTCTGACTCCCCGCCTGTCCTCGACTACGAGAGCTCGCCTGAACCACATCACCGAGTGTTCCCGAACGCCTCCAATCGTCAGTGTGTGAGTCAAGCCTGCATCTCCTTCTCCCATTAAAGGACTGAGTGAGCTTCTGCCTGTGCTTCTCCTGGGTGGCTTAGTCGGTAAGGCGTCCGGCTACGGATCAAGTGGTCACAGGTTCGTCTCCCGCTCATGCCACAGCCTGTTTCCTGTCTCGACTGTGTGGCTCTCTGTTTTGGACACCTCCCTGTTTGCTGCTGCGGGTTGAAGCCCCGCTCAAGACGCAGCTTCACTCCGTTAAAGGACCGTGTGAGTGGTCACCTCTTTGTTTGCTGTCGCGGGTTGAAGCCCCGCTCAAGACGCAGCTTCACTCCGTTAAAGGACCGTGTGAGTTGTAACCTCTTTGTTTGCTGTCGCAGGTTGAAGCCCCGCTCAAGACGCAGCTACACTCCGTTAAAAGACCGTGTGAGTGGTCACCTCTTTGTTTGCTGTCGCGGGTTGAAGCCCCGCTCAAGACGCAGCTTCACTCCGTTAAAGGACCGTGTGAGTCGTCACCTCTTTGTTTGCTGTCGCGGGTTGAAGCCCCGCTCAAGACGCAGCTACACCCCTCTAAAAGACTGTGTGCCCCGTCGTCTAAGAAGCTCCGGGTTAGCTCAGTTGGGAGAGCGCCCGGCTGCAGATCACCTGGTCGCAGGTTCGCACCCCGCTCAGAATTGTTTCTGGTTGTGCTGTTGAATAAAGACTGTTCATTCCTAACTTCACCTACTTGCTTCTGGGTCCTCACTGACAACGTTACAGAGAGTCAAATGTGAAGGTCTTCTTGTCCAGGTCCAAGAAGTCCTCTCCATTATAACCATATCTCATATCAACATTGATGACCTCATCAGTCTCATTATAACCATATCTCATATCAACATTGATGACCTCATCAGTCTCATTGTCCCAATCACAGCCGTACATATACTGGAGAACACCTGAAACAGAGAGAGAGAAAATCACAGCTCAGTCTCACACCATCAGCTGATTCCATGTCTTTAACACAGAGACACACTGATCCACAAACACAAACATCTACCTCACACCTCCTGCTGTGATTGGCTGGATGGACCATGCTCACGGCCAATCAGCATGAGGACCAAGAGAACAGTTCAGGTGAGAGAAAGCAGGGATGGGCTTTATTGGAATTTTGCAGACAGGCTCATGTTAGACAAAAGCTCTCTCTACAAACCTTTTCACTGTGAAGAGCAGCCAATTTGTCCTGAATTAGACCTGATCTGTTAAAGTCCCTACACACCAAATGTGCAGAGTGCACACAGAGCAGGGCGGCAGGGTGGCAAGCAGTTGCTAAGCGACAGAGCAGGAAGTGTACTCCTTGGTGCACTTGGTTCAACGAGTAGTGCATGATGCACAGTTCAACAATGCAGCTAAAATCTGTAGCTGTAATCCTCCTGAGGAGGAGAGGAGCAAAAGCAGCAGCAGCAGGAGGAAAGAAAGAAGGATGTGGGTCCACCGATCATGATGGCAAGGCAGGAATTTGGGGAGTACAGGCTTTTGCCATTTTGTAATTTTACCATTTCACCAATAACCTTGACATCCCTACTGTAGAGAGTTATCATTGTAACTAAAGGGCCTGTTTATCCATTTCGGTTTCTACTGTACGTTTGAGTTGTACATTTTTGAGATATGAGCTGTAGAGACATTTGTGTTTTGTGTTTTGGTATAACTGTACATATTCGCAAAAGTCCTGATGCTCAAAGAACCAAAAATACATTGAAAACATTCAAAACCAGTGTCTTATTCCAACAATCAGGACCTGGTTGCTCAAAATAATCTGCAGACCTTGTTGTGAGCACTTTCATGCATGAACTACTTTCTACCAAAACAAAAATGTGTTTGGGTGTTGGGATCCAGTTTTTGCTCAAAATATTCAAAAAAGAAAACTAGTTTTCAATGTAAGACACCTGGCTTTTTTATAATTTGTATGTTACTGATGATTTTCAACAAAGGTGAAGATTTGATATGGAAAACTGCAGTAAGCAAAATGTACCCGTTCTCTGATTGATTGATTAATGACCAGAATACTCGATAGAGGACTCGTTTACAAAAAGAATTGATACAGTCCTAGTAACTTTACTTAAAGTGTAGAAGAGAAAAACAAACAAACCTTCAGTTTGGTTGAAGCGCTCTTTTAAGTTTTCAAGAAACTCTCCTGTGGCTTCGTCCAAACAGTCATGTCTGGGCGCCATTTTCCGGGTAATACTGTTCTTACGATCAATCTGAACATCATCAACCATTACATAAGTCACAAACTCTGGTAAGTCTGGAACTTCAGAAGACGCAGTGTAGAAATACTTGTGAGAGTGAATCACTGTGGAAACAAAAATATCTTCATTATTTCAGTTTTATTTCACATTATATGCATCATTAGAAAGTCACCAAGCACACAGTTTAATGAGGACTTTGAGCTCGGAGGTAAATTAAGCATGAAGAACTCCATAGGCCCCACATGGGAGGAACTGGCTTTGCCCATGTGGGATCTGTATGAAGCCCAGCAATAATAATAATAATAATAACAACTTTAATTACATAGCACCTTTAAAAACAGAAGTTTACAAAGTGCTTTAACAGACAAAACAAAGGCAGAAAAATGCAGAATAAAATCAACAATCAGTTCATCAGAGACCAGGAGAGTCAGAGGAAAAGGCACAGAGGGTCGAGTTAACTAAAGCAACAAAATGGGAGAAAATATTATAAACTGGTTGGATTGAAACAGCTGGTAAAAATGCATAATGACAAGGAGATGATCGGTTAGTAGGCAGATAATAGATTTCCAGATACATAGCTTATTTCAAGACTGTTAAGGGTTGACAACATCACATCAGGAAGATTTGACATAAGAGGGCAGATAGAGGACTGGTAAAAGGGGAAAATAGATAAATAAAATAATAATGATAAATACTAATAATAAATAAATCAATATATAAAATGAAGTGAAATAAAATAATGATAATAGAAAATGAGTATGTCAAAACAAGAACAGAAAGTAAAAACAGGAATAAAATAATGAGAAACCCTGAGACAGATAAAAGCAGTGGATAAAACAAGTAAGTTAAAAGAGTAAAAAAATAATAACAATAAGATGTGATGTGCTTTTTAAGATGTGATTTTAAAGATGTCACTGATTCAGCTCTCCTTATCTCCTCAGGGTGTTCCAGAGCCGAGGAGCTCTGACAGAAAAAGCTCGATCACCTTTAGTCTGCAGCTTCGACTTTGGAACAGCCAACAGGCCCGAGGATCTGAGGCTGAGGGTCGGCTCATAAGGAATTAATAATACAAAAATGTAGGTTGGAGCCCGCCCAGTAAGGGCTTTAAAAGTGATCAGTAAAATCTTAAAATCAATTTGAAGGTGGACAGGGAGTCAGTGGAGAGAAGCGAGGACAGTGGTGATGTGATGTCGTCTGTTAAATCAGTTAAAAGCTGAGCTGATGTGTTCTGGACCAGTTGGAGGCGGGAGAGTAATTTGTGGGAGATACCAGAGAGGAGGGAGTTACGATGATCAAGTCTGGAGAAGATAAGTACATGAATTAGTTTTTCTAAATCAGTAGGAGGAAGGATGGATTTGATTTTTGAGATGGACTGGATCTGAATGAATCTTGACTGTACCGTTTTCTTAATGTGATGCTCGAAGGTGAGGTTGGAATCAAAAATTACTCCTACATTTCTGGCAGGTGGTGTGATGTTAGCAGAGTATGGGTGCTAGCAAGGGCCCATCATCAGCCCATCAGGGCCAACAGATGAGGGGTCTCCCTGGAAATTGAAGACAAATTTAGCTGGACCCCAGTTGAGCCCCCCTGTGCCCACATGAGTGTGCTGGCTGAGCCGTGTCTCAGACAGTGCCTAAACAAACAGCTTAGTTGTTGAAAAGTCAGCTGATGTAAACATACTTTTGATTCTGAAGACCCCGCGCTGTTTTGTGGCTTTTTCTCCATTATTGTTTTAATAACAAAGAGTTTGGCACCATGATCATGAACATAACTTCAGTGTCTGCAGAGTTTTTCTGAACAGGAGACTGAACTGCGACACTGTGTCGCAAATTTCTTGGACGGTAAAAGCACTGAAGGGTTGTTGCATTTGGTGTGAAGACTGAATTAAAAATACCTCTGATACTTCAGTCAGAAGGACGAGCAACATTTCTGTCCTCACAGTAAATGGACTTAAATCAATGTTCGCTCACCAGCCGTTGAGTCCTGGAGGAAAAATCCCACAAGAGTCAAAAACACCACAGTCTTCATTTAGACCCGTGTCTTCTTCATCTTTGAGCCAACTTTCAGTCTTTCTGTTCCTGTCTGAACTGATCCAGCCTCTGTGTGTGTTTGTGTTCACTGCTAAGAAGAAGAGAGGAAGGAAATGAGCTCAACCGTCTCAGCCAATAGGGATTTAAGTTGAGCGGTAACTGGGAAAATCTGAGCAGAATAGGTTATAAGTGAAAGTAAAACGAGGCACACATCTTGATTTGTTTTCTTGTGTTCATGATGGCATTTAAACAGTCCTAATACAAATATAAACAATAAAAAAACAATCACTGGGGTGAAGATAGTTTAATTTTTAACATTTGCCTTTTTTGGGATTACCTTCAATAGCTCGGCGTCACAGCACCGATTTCTCACAGTTTGGGGACATGTTGGAGAGCAGATTAAGGTAGACGTTTCACAGTGTTGATGAACTTCAAATAACCAGTGATAACGACAATAATAATGATGCAGTAATAATGGGGTCGCTCAGAAGTGAATGTGCTGGTGCCTATAGGCGGAGTAACCCTGAAATTCAGGAGAGGGCTGATGCTTGGAGAGCATCCCTCCTCCGGACTAAATTTTGTTACTTGTAATATTGTCCTTAAGATGGAGGATTAGAGCAGCGTTGAAAACTAAAAAAATGGAAGGTTACGAGAATAAAGTCTTAAAATAGAATAATCTCATAAATTTACGAGAATAAGGTTGTAAAATTACAAGAATAAAGTCATCTTTTAGATCAAACTAGGAAACATCTACAGATTCAGACTCATCAACAAAAGTAATTCCAAACCAGACCCCTCTTTTTGATCACTGCAATGAAGACTACAATATTACAGTTTTATCATCATTACCTGTAAATAAGTATCCATCAATATTTAAAAATTCATACAAATTACATGAAGAACAATTTCTCTTAAAATGGAGATGTAGTATAATATTGAAGAGATGTTTGATCATTAGTGTGACTTTAGTGTCACTACAGTTACCAACAATAAAATCATGACAGTTATTATTTTCCATGCATATTAATTAACACAATTAAATAAACAAAACATCATTTAAATCAATTCAAAACATTCTTGCTGAAGTAAGAGCTGTAGTTTAAAGAAGAGGAGATCACCATTCATGTTTTGTTATGACTTGGTTGGTAGATCTCATTACTTTGATGGTATTTGCTTTATTTTGTTGTATCTGCTGTGCTTCTTTATTTACTCAGGACACAGATGGCCAGGTGGAAGGCTCAGGATGCTTAAAAGGAAACATTCTTTACATTTGTACTCCTGATATAACTGAACCCCTATGGTTAGGTAAACAGCTGAGTAGTCATAGACTGACACTTAAGGCAATAAAGACAGGTTAAAATTGGCAAGAGTTACAGGGGCCTTCACTTCAGGCCATATTGGGCCAGGCTTTAGATCACTGGTAATGTATCTTAAGATGCTCTGGTCCAATGAGAATCCACGCTACCTGTTATATTTAAACAATGTCTAGTATATATACATGCTCTCTTAGTTTGTACGGGAGGTCTCATTTCTGGCATTTTGAGCCTCTCAGGCTGACCGGTGTGCCTGATTCAAACACTTGCTTGGTTTGTCAATAAACTGCTCTTTTTTTGCAAACAAGCTTGTGTTGGCGAAGTTTTTCATCATCCGCATCTCCAGATCAACCAGCGAGAAACTACATTTTTGGCGTCACGAACTCAGGCGTGTTCTGGCCTTGGTGGGACCGACAGCCCTTTCTTCCAAACCTGCTCCACTGCCGGCATAAAAGGGTGAGCTTTTTCACACATTCTTGGGGCTGCTTTGCTCGTACGGGCTGCTGTGTTTTCCATTCTGGGTCAGACCGTATCTGTATCTGTGTGGTCGTTGGTTATCTGCGGTGCGTTTGACTGAGTGCTTCGTTCTAAATTTATTGACAATAGGTATTGTCACTAAAAGGGGGGACGTAGATGTAAGAGTAATAAAAAAGGAATAAAAGAGGAAAAAGGATTTATGGCACCAAGTGCGGGATAAACTTAAATTAGTAGCGATATAGGGTGTGCTGACTACAACATGCGAGTCAATAGGAGCCGGGCCTGTATATCTTAATTGACAGTAAGACATGGGTACTTAGACACTCCGCGAAAGTTTAGTTTAAAGGAATTTGATTTAAAAGCATAGCAATTTACTCTGGGCCCAGAGCAACATTGGCAAAGTCTAAAATAGGTTAACGGTAAAGTAAGGAAATAAAAGAAGTGAGGAAAAAAGACTTAAGAAAATAGTTTAACAGTAAAGTAAGGAAATAAAAGAAGTGCGGAAAAAAGACTTAAGAAATAGGAATTAAAGAAGAAAACAGAAGAAATAAGAAGAGAAGAAATAAAATAAGAAATAAGAGAAGAAATAGTGAAAGAAATAAGAAAAAAGTGTACATTGGCTAAAATACATATGACAGAAGAGAAGAAAATAAATAAGGTGTAAAGGGAAAAATAAGCATGCTGTAAGGAAATGTTAATGAGTCGACTTGGGAAAAGGATTTTTTGTGTTTCTTCTCTATAAAAGCTTAAGGACATTAGGTATGCACGGGAAATTTGGCCAAAAGTATGAAATTTTATTCGACAATTGAATTCGTATTCTAAAAATTTTGGTAATTTTGTGTTTTGTCTGTGTGTATGAGGTACCTATTCGTATGTGTATGTGTTTGAAGGAGCTCTGTGTGTGTGTGTGTGTGTGTGTGTGTTTGTGTGTGTGTGTGTGTGTGTGTGTGCATGGGTGAATGCCTCAGATAACATTTAGTGGGAGGAACAAAGGGGGGTGTCCTACTGCAGCTGTAGTGAAATTTGACCCTCCCTATTTGTCACAGAGGCAGTAGGATCAGACCCAACAGCTTTAATGTTTAGAGTTTCTAGGAATAATCAATAAAATTCAGGATAATAACTTATTTAGAATATAATTCTGACAATAATTATACTGATTTGGAAATGCTTATGATAGCCTAGCACCAATAGATAAATAAATGAATGAATAAGTAAATGAGCGTACAGATCTGGATTTATGTGTCATCGAATATTGTTTAAACATTTTGTCAAATGATTTACCTACTGATTGATGGGTTTAGCTGACATTTGTTTTTCTCCTTTTCCAATTTGGGGTTGCATATGAGAGAGGAGACTTGGACTGACCATACAGTGGGGAGATAAACAACTGAACCAGGTCAACACTGCAATTCCAAATCCTGGATCCAGCCCCATCACAGGTGCGATTTTATCCACAAACTCTTTTATAAGAACATCTGCATTTCACTTATGTGTGCACATTTATACATGCTGGGAAACTGATCTGAATTAGTTATTCTATACAGTGTGTCTTTGTTTATGCATACATATAGTTCTGCACACTTGAGCTATTGGAAAAGACAGGCTTGGCAACAGACTGATCATTTGATGTGTTGAAAATTGAGTGAATGGTAGCTGCGAATGTGGAGTTTGCTATTGTTGTGTGAAGCAGTTGGTTTGGGCTGGTTTATAATGGTTGTTCATCTCTTGTAAAGAGTTAGGCATTTGTATTGTATTTAACCGTATTGCTGTTGGTATTTTGATTTGGGTTGTGCTGTGTATAGCTATTGTTGCCTGTTGGTTTCAAGTTGTGATTTATCGTGTTAAGTTAGGTGGTGATTCCTTTGGAGTTGGCAACTTTATCTCATTGATTACGACAACATATTTAGAGAAATTTTCAACTCAAATCGCCATCTCTTAAGCAGCTCTGGTTATATAACGCGGTGATATCGGATACTTGTTACAATGTCAAAATTGGGGCCTAAAGTTGTGAAGGTAATTACTCCAGTTGCTCTTGTGCAGAAAAATAATCCACTACTCTCTAATATACAAAAGATTTCGAAAAATGGCATAAGCGTTGGCCTCAGATTGACCAACCTTGGCCATTGGAAGGACTCTTAACCCAAATGTTATTCATACAATTCGAGTGCTAATTTCCACTTACAAGGCAGATCAGAAAACAGGTAAAAAAGGGGAGAAACGTAAAGACAAAAGACAAACTGAGCTCTCCGTGCTTCAGCTATTTGAGCATGAAGGACAAAAGTTATTGAAAGCAGCAGAAGACAAAAAGGAGAGAGCAGTCCATGAAATAAACAAACAAATGAAAGAAACACAAAAGCTGATGGATGAAATAAATGTACCTTTCTCACACACAGCTCCAATAACGAGCCCTCCACCTTATGAGAAAGAGCTGAAGTTTAAAGATATATATCCGCAGCTCCCAGTAATTAGTCATGAAGGCCGTTACCTCATTAAAGATGATAATGACCAAATAATAGAGAGGGGACAAGCAGATACAACCATAAAAATGTACCCCAGTTACAAAAGTAAGCGTAAAACAGTACACTTGAAGACTAGGGGTGATCGTAGGAGCAGGGAGACAGACTCTGAGGACAGTGATACAGAACAAATTGGAGGAAGATATGACCCAATAATCAGGCGTTTATTGAAAAACGCTGAGCAAAAGGGGGATAAATTGGGGAAGAGGAAGGATAAAATAAAAGACAGCTCTAATGAAAGTGAAAAGGAGATAGTGATGATGATTTGGAGTGCTGGGGTCCCTCAACTTCAAAGGATTTTATCCATCTACCTCTAGTACTAGGGTAGACGAGGACACACAGCGGGAACTATTAGAGGTTGAAAAAGGTATAATTCGGTGTCTTTCATATCTACACGAATCTAGCACATCACAGAATCAGGAAGTGTTAGAGAATCAATTAAAGGGACTATTGAAGCAAAAGAAAAAATTAAAAGAGCAAGAAACAAAAACATATTCCTTGCGTCCAAGGAAAGACAGAACAGCTGATAAAATGTGTCCAGTAATAATTCGAGGATTAAATTTAGATTATAAACCATGGCAAAATACCGACATGTCAGATATCCTCGAGAAATTGCCAACTCTTCAGAGTGGAGCACATCCTTGGATTACAAAACTTGAAGAGATTCTAATCGGAACACAACCAGCCATAGGAGACATTAAAAGACTTCTGGCTAACCTCCTCGGGTTCCAGCCATGGAAGAGATTCTGCAGAAAGCAGGGCTTAACCGATATGTAGGGACATCAGTCAATGATCCAGAGTTGTTTGCTGCAAACAGAGCCCGGGTGTGGAGAGCTTTAAAGGATACATTCCCAACAAATGTACATCCAGACAATATTCTTATTGAACCGCTGGGGCAAGACGAGAATCCAAGGGCTTATGTGTCGAGAGCACATCAGGTGTGGAGAAGCATCACAGGAAATGATCCTGAACTTAACCAGATGGAGCAGTCAATCTTACGTGCTAAAATACAGAAAGGGCTGCCTTTACCAGTGAGAAGCAAATTAGCGGAGGTGGTTGGGCTTGCAAGTATGGCAAAGAATGTTTACACCGATCACATCGCACACCAGGTGGAGTTATTCAGAAAGAGAGAACAAGATCAAAAGGAGCAGGATCAGGAAACTATTAGAAAACTCACCCAAATACAATTGGTTGATAGCAAAAAGAAGGAGAAGAAACAGGCCCTTGTACAGATTCAGCCTCCTTCAGTTCCACCCCTAGCTCAATCGCAGCTGTCCCCTACTCAGCCTCAACCATGTCAACCATTAGCTTCTCCTGTTGTTTCCCGCTCGCAGCCAGTATTTGAACAGCCACAGACTGGAAGAGGAAGGAGAAGTTTAATGAGAGGCAGAGGGGGAAGCTTTAATTCAACTTTTCAACCGTCTACTGAAGTCTGCTATAATTGTGGACAGTTTGGTCACTTTGCTCGTGAGTGTAACAGGCCAGGGAATGACAGAGGACGCTTCAGAGACAATTTCAGAGGCAACTATAGAGGAGGATTTAGGGGTCAACCAAGGCCAAGGGGACCAGTTAACCCTTATGGCGGCCCGGAACCAGGATTCTAGGGGTGCCCAGAGAACCCGGAAGGGGGGTGTCAGCTGGTAGTGTCAGGGCCGGAGCGAGATCCAACAATAGTGGTAAAAGTAAATAATCTTCCTGTGGAAGTGATGGCAGATTGCGGAGCTGCTTTTACCTGTATTCGGCCTGAGGATGCTAAGCATCTCCCTATGTCTGGTCAGTTGATACGGACAGTCGGGTTTGAGGGAGTGAAACAGCTGATTCCCCTCACAGAACCAATTGAGCTCTGCTACAAAAACCAGAAGACAATAATACCTATATTAGTATCAGAACATACACCTATTGCACTTTTGGGGAGAGATGCATTGTGTAGATTGAAATGTACAATAAAATGTACACCAGATGGTTGTCTGGTGGAAGTGCCAAAAGATGTTATGCATCAGTTATGTGTGGAAATGGAGACTGATAGCTCATCAGTGTTTTGGATTGGAAGTTTAAGTTCAGGTTTGTTGGAGCCAGTCAGGTTATGGGAGAAGTTTATTTTTGCAAACATGCCTGATGCAAGGCACCCTGAGTACCCTTTCCACTGTACACTTAAGTATTTCAAGAATGCTGATCAAATAAATTCACAGGAGTGGTTGGGACGCCAGCAAAAACGTGTTCATCTCACTTCATCCTGTATAATTTTAGGACCACAAGGGGCAGCTATGAAAATAAACAGTAATGAGTATGTGGAGAAAGAGCATGACATTAAAAAGAGTGTTCCACATGTGACTTTGTTGATCTCTGGAGAACACCAGCAGAAGCACATAGGAGAAATGATGGCAAAAGCAGACAAGGTCAGTTTTGTGCCAGTGAACGGGAATCCTAGTCTTTGGATGAGTAAGGACCATCGATTCCTTAAGATTATGATTTCTGCTCAAGGACAGGGAAGTCCACAAACGGTCCGGATGACAAATGAGTCAATTTGTACTGTCAAATGTGATGCAAATTCTTTGAAAGAAGAGATGTTGCAACACGTTCCACGAAACTTGTGGTCACAACATAGCACTGATATTGGACTTGTGAAATCAGCTCAACCTGTGACAGTACAACTTCGTCAAGGAGCTAAACCTCCTTGGAAAAGTCAATATCCATTGAGTGAAGAGGCAGTTCAAGGAATTGGGGTGCAAATTGAAGGGCTGGTGCAAGCAGGTGTTTTAGGAACACGTCTGAATCCTCAAAGCAACACACCCCTATTGCCTTTGAAAAAACCAGATGAGACTTATCGATTGGTACATGATTTAAGAGCAGTAAATGAAGTGGTGATTGATTTTCCAGCTGATGTGCCTGATCCTCATACTTTATTGGCCCAAATTCCTCCACATGCGTCCCACTTCACAGTATTAGATCTGTGTGGAGTTTTTTCAGTGTTCCCCTAAGCGTGGAAAGTCAAGGTTTATTTGGGTTTACATATAAAGGACAGTTCTATGACTATAAACGGCTACCACAAGGTTTCAAACATAGTCCTCACATCTTTAATAAAGTACTGAAAGATGATTTGGCGGGCATAGCGCATGTTTTGAAGAGCACTGTTATTCAATATGTCGATGACATCATCATTTGTTCACCAGATCAGGAAACATGTCATAAGGATTCAATTAAATTACTACAGATACTTGCAGAAAAAGGACACAAGGCATCCCAGAAAAAGTTGCAGTACTGCCAGGAGAAGGTAGTTTATTTGGGTCAAACAATAACACAAGGACACAGAAGTATTTCTCATAGTCATCTACAAGCAATTCGGATGGCTCCAAAGCCCCGAACAGTTAGGGAAATGATGGCCTTTCTTGGTATAACTGGTTACTCCTCAGCGTGGATTGAGGATTATGCTAGTCTAACAGGACCGTTAAGAGCCATGATTAAAGACACTGGGACTGCTCAACTTCATTGTAATCTGACCTGGACGGGGGATGGCCTTGTGGCTTTTGAAACACTTAAACAAAGGTTACAGGAGGCTCCAGCATTAGCCCTTCCAGATTATTCAAAGAATTTTCTGTTATATGTGTCTACTTCCCCTGGAGGTAAATATGCATGTGCAGTTCTTTGCCAGCCAACAGGTACAGGAATTAATCCTCAACCCATTTCGTACTACTCCATGGCATATTCTGAAGTAGAACTAGGGTTGCCACTGTGTTACAGAGCAATGGTGGGAGTTTACTTGATGTATAACAAAGCGGCATCTGTCACAATGGGTTACCCGGTGACCATCCTTACCCACCATGGTCTCAGGAATCTTTTGAATTATGGTAAATATACTCTCACCATGCCTAGGCTGAGAGATTATCATAGACTCTTAGAACAAGAAGATGTGACATTGGTAAGATGCACCACAGTGAATCCAGCTGAGCTGTTGCCAACTTCAGAGGATGGTGAACCACATGATTGTGTACAAGAATCTGAGAAATATTCAAAGCTCAGAGCGGATTTGCAAGCCCAACCCTTGCGAGAGGCAGACTTGGAGTATTGGACTGATGGGTCCTGTTATCGTGTAGGGGATAAATTAAGTGCTGGCTATGCGATAGTGAAAGCCCAAGGAACCGGCTTTGTCATTGAAAAGGCCGATGTGGTACCACAGCCTGCATCTGCTCAGCTTGCTGAGTTGGTGGGTTTGACGGAAGCATGTTTATTGGCAGAAGGCAAGCGAGTAACAATATATACAGATTCTGCTTATGCACATAATGTTTGTCATTTGTTTGGATCAGTATGGAAAAACCGGGTTTCAGAAAGACAGATGGTTCGCCGATACAACATCATACCCAAATAATGAAGCTTTTGCATGCTATGATGAAGCCCAAAGAAATCGCAATTGCCAAATGTTCAGCGCATAAAATGGACATGTCTAAAGTCACGCAGGGTAACAAAGCAGCAGATGAAGCAGCAAAAGAAGTGACAGGTGCAGATAAGGTGGGGAAGGTCTTTCTGGTCACACATGAAGTGGATTTGGAGGATAAAGTTACACTCAGGGATGTAATTTTATTACAAGAAGCTGTTTCTACAATAGACAAACAGTTATGGTTGGATCGGGGTGCCACTCAAGACACGACAGGGTTATGGAGAAATCATGAAGGATTGATGGTGGCACCGCCAGATTTGTTGGGTCTAATGATTCAGGAAGCACATGGAATGGCTCATGTTTCAAGGGGGGAGGTAAAGAGAAAGATTACAAAAGAGTATGGTTTCTGGGCACCATATTTATTGGAGCAAATTGATCATGTCATTGGAAGATGTCCTATTTGTTTGAAAAACAATGTTCGGAAAGGGGTGATGGTCCTACCAGGTCACATTCCAACCCCAAGAGGTCCTATGCGTGAGCTTGTGGTGGATTATGTCGACATGATAAAACCAGTTGGGGGCAAAAGATATATGCTGGTGGTGGTGGACAGATTTTCACGGTGGCCTGAGGCTTGTCCAACTAAGCATAAAGATGCTCAGTCAGTTGCCAAGTTTTTGTGCAGAGAGGTCATAAGCAGATGGGGACTTCCAGATCGGATATCATCAGACAATGGAAAGGAGTTTGTGGATAAAACGGTGAAATTGATTTTGCAAAAATTGGGGGTTAAACAACGTTTA
This sequence comes from Scarus forsteni, assembly GCA_036419115.1. Classification (NCBI taxonomy): domain Eukaryota; kingdom Metazoa; phylum Chordata; class Actinopteri; order Labriformes; family Labridae; genus Scarus; species Scarus forsteni. The sequence goes on from JAZDUH010000070.1 coordinate 179,319, forward strand.
GGATCAGTTTATCATCCACAAAGTCAAGGAATGTGTGAGAAAATGAATGGCGTTTTGAAAAACCGGATTGTGAAGATTTGTCAGCATACAGGTTTAAATTGGGTGGATGCACTTCCGCTATGCTAATGGTGTGTCGCTCAAGTGAACTTCGAGATCTGCACATGACACCGCATGAATTGCTCACAGGAAGACGGATGCCATCGCCTTGTTTGAGAACAAGTGGAAAAGGCCCAAGTCTGGCCCTTTTAGAAGATGAAATGCGACAATACGTGACATACATGGCGACGTTACATAAAAAATTATCTGCGTATGTTTCCGACAGGCAGAATCAAGAAGAGCTGCAAGAAAGAATTGAAGAACAACAGAGGGACACAGTGCATCCAGGAGATAAAGTGTATGTGAAAGTGTTCAGAAGAAAGTGGTATAACGAACGTCGTGAGGGACCGTTTGAAGTCCGTTGCACCGGGACTGCGGTCCAAGTTAAAGGGTCTCCGACGTGGTTCCACTTATCGCATTGTGTGAAAGCACCTACCGAAGGGGGGTTACGCCCACAGAGTCAAGTAGTTGGGGGTTCAAAGAAAGTGGAAGAAAAGGATGACCAGTATGAAGGAAATGCAGGTGAACATAAAAATGGCCAAGATCAAAGTTCAGAAGACAGGGATGTTGATGTCATGGAAACTAATGATGGCATTATGCGTGCTTTTGATGATGTCGGAAGTGACATTGCAAGTGAGGAACAGGAAAAGAGGTTTGGGGACATTGACCTCCAACATGTCCCAGGAACAACAGGGCTTGTCCACACAGGAAGTGAGGAGTCAGAGACCACGGAGAGATGTGAATTTAGCTCAGGGGAATCCAGAGATGCAGATAGAGAAAGGAGTCCAAGACCAGTCAGAAAGAGAGTTAGGCCAAAACGATATGAGGACTACAATTAAAGAGTCCTTGGGAGAGCCAGATACAGGGTCCAAATTGGCTAAAAAACCAAAGGAAGTGGAAACTACAACAAGTTTAGCCCAATCAGAAATGGGTAGGATGAATCAGAAAATTACCCTTTTGCCCACAACAACTCAGCCCATTACAACTCCATCAACTCCGTTGGAAACTTTGATTAGAGTTAAGCTAAGTTTTTCGGCGTTCCTTCCATGTCCATGTGGGAGATGGAATGTTTTAGGTAACCATCCTCCTCAATGGATAAACAATCAGGGACAGAAAATAGTATTGTCGGGACCTGAAGTTAGCGTTAGCCCCCAGACGCAAAGAAAGTATGTGTTGGCTAATGACCTGAGAAGGTTGAAAAAGCTGGACGATTGTACACTTATTTTGCGTAATGCCACAATAGAAGATCAAGGTGTATATGTATGTACATATGTGGACCCAGACTTACTGTTAAGGGACGGTAATCAGAATAAAGGAACTGTAACCCGTGAGAATGTCATTGGTGCTAAAAGACCTACACCTTATTCAGCCATTTGTTACAAAAGAGCCTCAGAAGCAAACCAACATTACCACTACATTGAACATAAAAGACCCACAGATAAAATTTACAACATCAGCCCGTGAGACAGCTAAGACTGTTATCGGCACAACTCCAACAGCCATTTCAAGGACAACAATAGTGAAAATGTCTTTAATGGACAATAAGACTGAGAAACGTTTACTTGAAAGGTTTCAGGAAACCTTGTCAGACATACCTAATGAATTGTATAATTTGGAAATGACCTCAGCAAAAGAGATTGAATCCTATCGGACCTTACAGAAAAGAGACACTACATGGAAGGCATATGGCTATGACTCCTCAGCATTACAACTTGCAGACCCATGGGCAACTAAGAATCTATGGTATCAACAAGTAGTGCATTCTGTTAAGTCAAATATGAATATGAAATGCCCATGTGTGTTGAGAGTTCCAGCCCCAAATACATGGTTTTCAATTTTAGAGACAGCACCAGAACCACTGGCTCCTGCTTGTCAATCATCCATGTTATCGTGGCTGTTGTTTCAGCAGAAGTCAAAGATCGATTTTGTCGTGGCTCTGTCGGTGAATCTGTTCAAACCCAGAGGTGACTGTTCATGGTTAGCAGGCCTAGCGTACATGAACCTATTGGATAAGCATGAGGATGTAAGAAAAATCATCCCTGACTCAATAAAAGTACAAAACCGGAGAGCACAAAGCTGTTTTTGTTCAAATGATACTCATGATGGACATGGGGTCTTTATGGGCATATCAGAGTGCACTGACTACATGATGCAGTTCGCTGACTATAATCCCAAAACTACTGATGATCTGTCTGCAGTAACATTTCAACGATCTCAAACAAAGTAGGACTTTGATGGTAAAGCACCAAACTCTTCCTGCAAATGTCTCTATTGGAAATTTCAAAGAAATTTGGTGGGTGTGTGGGGATAAAGCATACATATTCCTACCATATGGATGGATAGGGTGTTGCTATATGGCCACATTGAAACTTCCATATGAAGTTCTTGCTGTTCAGCCTAAACAGGTATCTGATGAGGCCACATCTGACATAAAGTCCATTAGCAGGCAAAAAAGGGAGATGGCACAATTTCATAACCTGGAATCTTATCATTGGAGAATAAGTTTGGCAGAGAAATGGGGAATAGGTATTCTTCCATGGTACGGAGTAACATTCCTGGCAGATCATATTGATAACATCACTTACACCCTGCAGGGATTTGCAAATGAGACCATAAGAGGGTTTGAATACTTGTCAAATACACAGAAAAGTCATAGATTGACACTGTTGAAACATGATATGGCCCTTGACTATATTTTAGCAAAGCAAGGGGGTCTTTGTGTAGCATTAAATTTATCAGGAGATGCATGTTACACCTTGATTCCTGATGATTCTGACAACATGACTAGTGTAATAGATGCATTAAGAGTTATAAAGGATGCATTCGGACCATCAAAAAGTGCGGGATGGTCGGCTAATTTATGGTTACAAGACAAATTGGGACCTATGGGAGCTGTATTATTTCAAATCCTACTAGCAGTTGTCATAGCACTGTGTGTGATGTTTTGTTTCTGCACACTGCTGCTGACCTTTGCAAAGGCTATGATATTGCGATGGGTTGGGGTTGTGATGCCGGGGAATCAAGGTCAGATGGCACTTTTACAGACACCTAACAATGAAGGTGATGATGTAGTTATCGAAAGTGAATTGTTTGACAAATATCCAGTGTAATGACACATTTACATTACATCTTTATTTTTGTTGCATGATAGGGATTTTTGTGGGATAGACTACATATAAGGGAAATATAATATTGGGGTATGAAAATTAGCGTGAACAATTTGTTATTCACAATATGCTTTCAATGTGTTATTTGTATCCCAGTTTGCAAGATACTGGCTGGTTTTTTCTTTGTCCCCTTTCAGAATGACACTGGAGGTGATCGATCGCTCAGAGACCTCCAGATTCTGAATGGACAATAAACATACCTGGACAAACACAATGCAATAAATAAACTTGAACATGGACATTAACACAACTGGATCTACAAAATGGACATCATAGCACTGCAAAGGAGAGACTGCCTGGAAATCTTCCTAATGTGGATCCATACAACGTTTGACTTTGTTAAATTGTGTATTATATGTGTTACTTAATGATATTTGATATGGGACTTCAGCTGTTTTATTTCTTTCTTCGGTTTAGGGAAATAGGTGGCAGGCAGGGTTAGGTCCATTGACAGGTACGATGGGTCGACTAGCCTGTTTGTGGGCATCATTTCTGATTTTATTTACTGAAGTTTCCTATATATACATGCATATAATCCACACATTTATCTTTTAAAGTTATCATTTAACATCCTTCTCTTCTTTGGATTAGCTGGAGTGCTTAGTTGTGATCGCCTAGGCAGAGGGATCGTGAGAGAATTTTCCTGTCCAGATGGAATGATGGAAAAAGAAAGAAATGACTGCCTGACAGGTTTTTCGCTCTCACACTCAGCTAATTCATTGAAATTATTTGCAAAGGGCAGCTTCAGCACTGACATTTTTGTTTTTTACTTATAGATATATATTTTTCCTGTTTCGAGACTTTGTAGTCTCGAAGGGGGGAAATATGTTGTATCTGCTGTGCTTCTTTATTTACTCAGGACACAGATGGCCAGGTGGAAGGCTCAGGATGCTTAAAAGGAAACATTCTTTACATTTGTACTCCTGATATAACTGAACCCCTATGGTTAGGTAAACAGCTGAGTAGTCATAGACTGACACTTAAGGCAATAAAGACAGGTTAAAATTGGCAAGAGTTACAGGGGCCTTCACTTCAGGCCATATTGGGCCAGGCTTTAGATCACTGGTAATGTATCTTAAGATGCTCTGGTCCAATGAGAATCCACGCTACCTGTTATATTTAAACAATGTCTAGTATATATACATGCTCTCTTAGTTTGTACGGGAGGTCTCATTTCTGGCATTTTGAGCCTCTCAGGCTGACCGGTGTGCCTGATTCAAACACTTGCTTGGTTTGTCAATAAACTGCTCTTTTTTTTGCAAACAAGCTTGTGTTGGCGAAGTTTTTCATCATCCGCATCTCCAGATCAACCAGCGAGAAACTACAATTTTCAATCAGAAAGTCCTGCAAAATAGTTTAATTCATAAGTTTAAAAGAAAATATGAACTGTAGAATAACATACAATCCTTTGATATGAGGACATGAGGAGATCAGTGAGAGCAGAAGAAGAAATATTGATCCAAACCACCTGGGTCCTGATCTACGAAGCAGGATTACTATCAAGGTAAGTTTGAGGGTAGGTTCCGGGTTCTCTGTTCTACACTGAAAAAAGGGGAGAAGTGGGGTTGTTCAATTTACAAATTTTAAGTTAGTATAAATAACATGAACAATTTATGTTTCTCTTCGAAACATAAACCCATCTTGAGGATCACACTTAATTTTTAGCGCTGTTACATCAACATATCTAAATCATGTTGATGCCAAATGAAAATGTTACGTTTTGCCCTCGCCCCTGAATTTTTGTGGTGTGAAACCCCGTGCCAAGAAGCACTCCCCGAGGGTCGCCATTTTACCACTGATGCCGCAAGCACCTGCACCTTGGGAGTCACCTGCTTAAGGTAAGTTCAGTTTTCTCTTACAAATTAATGATAGGAAGTGGTAGACATAACTTCAACATTGTTGTTTTCACGGAGCAGAGCTTTTTAATCTGCTATTATTATCGAGCTCGTTAAAGCTCTGGCCACCCGCCGCCCTCAGCGGCAGGGTGGAGGGGCCCATAGTTGCTAATGCTAACGCTGCCCTCCTCTCTCCTCCTTTGGATGCGCGCTGCACGGCTCGCCTCGGCTGTTTATATTGAGTTTCTCTCTCTTCGGTCACCGAAGCTGCTGAGAAAGGAAAAGCCCGACGTCGTATATTTATTTATATCATAGTTCATAGAGAGGGATTATCAGTCTTCGTCATCATACAGCTGCGCACGCATCTTGACCACAGAAGCAGCGTTTAGCTCCATTCCTTCAGACGAGTTAGCATTTTTAAACACTAAATTCAACCTGTTAGCAGTATCAAAATGTACGGTTGTTCTGTGGACAGCTGTCAAAAACAATACTACACAATCGAGGCAACTTCTGTCAAGTTTCGACCGTTACAGAGCAACCGGTGTTACGGAGTAAATAGCGACCATGCTAGCTAGTGTCTTTCAGCTGACGGTAGCCGTGATTAACATGTGATTAACAGCCGAGAGTCACCGGTTAACAGGGTCACACTTTACACTGATACACCAGCGCGTCTGCGCGTGTGTGATTAAATGTGTCTGCTTTATCCGACCTCAGTTAACCAGGTTTGACTGCAAACAAGCAATATTAACTGCTGATACAGATTTGACTTTGCTTATTTAATTAAAAAGTTGGTTTGGGGCTGAGGTTATGACCAAACATGGACTCAATACAGACAGTAAATAATGAGTGATCCTATAAATTATGATTAACAGAAACAGATTTTATGAACAAAGTAAAATTACGTAATATTATAAAATGATGAACCAGTCTATTAACCCTGAAATACACAACCATTAATATTCTGATTTGGTGCAGTTCTCTGGTTGTAGTTTTCTGGTTCTTTTATTATGAACTGAGTCTCAGACTCAGCAGTCTGTGGGCTCTTTTTGGTCTGGGAGGGTTTCTGATTTATTGACACATGTTTACATCCTGGTCTGTCACAGTCTAGTAAGTGTCCATGGATAATGCAGTGTTTTTGGTGGTTAACTCCCCCACGTCAGTTGACAAACTATTGTAAAAAATAATATGCGTTCAAAAGAGTAATCCATTTTCTGCTGTGGGAAATTTCGACCTTGTAACCCCTCACAATGAGGATTACACTGAACTTTAATGTCCAAAATCAGAACTACCCCCAATAAGTTCTTCAACTTTCAGCAATACCCAAGCAAAATTTGTATTTTTAAATGAAATATACCAGATCTTGAATAGGTTTGATCCTTGGCCTTGTTGAGTCAGATAATTTGGAAAATTTGCCCAAGCCCCAAACCAGTTAATAAAGTAACTCTCTCTTTCCAGACAGAGGACACTGAGGTTCTAAGAAAACTCATCCTAAAGGGACTGCGCATATATCTCCAGGAAGACCCAGCACACCTGTTCAGAGAATATGAGGTGAGTCAAATGTATTATTGAGAGTAGAATGTAATTACTTTACGAGGACAGAGCTGTTGTTAGCTCCATGAAAACGTCCTTAACCCTTTAAGGCCCAAGACCATAGATTATCCCCAGAAAATTCTAAATTTTTGGAGCTGAAATGTTTGTTTTACTTTCTGCTAAAATCCATAAAAATTAAAATGTCTATAAAATTCAACATATAGATTTTTCGCATCTCATTTGATACATTGGGTGTTTTTGGCAACTGATAATCCATTTGAGGACATTTTTTTATCATTTATCTGATTGTATTTAGATATTTTTTTTTGTAATTTGTTGATCATGTTGAGAAGATTGAGGTATTTCAAAAGTATGTATCAAATATGATACAATTGGCTTTATAGGGTTAAGTCCTCTTGATGTTCTTCCTAAGGTTTTCTCCACAGTGGGCCCCAGTGACCTCATCATCATTAACTCTTCTCTGCATTCAGGAGTGTTTCTGTCTTATTTTAAGCAGGCAGCTACCCAGCCGCTCTTAAAAAAAACAAGCCTAAATCACACATCAATGCTAAACTACAGGCCCATCTCCAAGACCTCATTTGAATCCAAGGTCCTGGAGAAATTAGTCACTTATTTTTTCTCAGGTTTTCTTTGAGTGCTGTGAAACTCCTGACTATCACATTTCTTCTCTAGTTTTCAGGCATGAAAATCATTCACTTTTCAGCAAAATTTGCCGCTTTCAAACCAAAATAAGTGACCTTGGTAAATCGTGGAGATCCGATGAGAAAATTATTAATTTTTATATTTTTTGGGGTGGTGGATGGGACACACATATAGCCACACAATCACATCATGCCCATACGATGGTATACTGTCATTTTGTCAGTCATCAGTGTGAGATTGTGTCATTTACTGCTCCAGCCAATGTTTCATATCTGCTCCTTTTTACGCAAATGCACGCGTATTGGATAAAATCAATCTGCATGTCAATTAACTGCAGAATCCATTGCTCTCTCCCTCTTTTCCTGTCATTGCGCTAAAAACGTAAGATGTAAGTACTGAACACAACTGCAAAGCAGGCGGTTTCTCGTTCTGGTTTCCAAACAAAAGCCAGGCAAGGTCGTCCAAAACGTTCGCAAAAGAGATCCAGCTGAACAGTTAAAGGAAAAAAGCGGCTGAAAAAAAATTGCTCGCTGGGGTTTGCTGGGATATGATGCAGACAATAAATCACAACATAACTTGTCAACAACCTCTTCTAAGCTGTTAAACCTCAACAGCTTTAACTATAAACTTGATATAAACAGATTTGAGGGCTGTGGGTAAGAAAGCACGCGGCAACTCCTGCATCATGCATGGTGATACCTTCAATGACCATTCATCAACTTAGGAAAAAAAACACATCAGCCAGAGCAACCTTAAAAAGGCAATATAAGACGTGAAATATATGAACTTCATTAAAGAACTCTGATAAAATTTAAATGAACAATTTGGTGACACTTAAATCATTTAAAAAAGGTCTTATCTTAGAGTACAGTTTGTATTTAGGAATACATTTGTACTCTTTTTTGATATGTATTAAAGTTCATTAAAGTTCCTTTGAAATGAAGACCGTCTTGAATAAGAAAATGCTTTTTAATGGATTCCTTTTGCATCACAACTGTTACTTTGGCTAATTTTAAAAGTAAATTGTTTTACCTTAATTTTTCAAACCAAAAGTCACATTCCTGGGCTAGTAGTTGAAGTAGTGGGGCCAGTACATTTGATTTGCCGCTGGCAAATTGACCGTAATGTCAATCCCTGACATTCATACTGTCTTTTAATTCTGCCTTTTAATTTTGCTTGATTTTTCTCTCAAAATGCATCAGGTTGATGGTTTTAAATGCAAAATATTGAAAATTTTCAATATTTCCCCAGAGGGGTTGTATACTTCTCACCTTTTTCCACCCTGACCCGTTTTCATGCCTGAGTTTTGTTTAGGGTCTCTAGGACTCCTGACAAACTATTTACTCCACAGGTTCTACTTGTACTTTTTTATTGCATTTTTATTGTTATGACATGTTAATTTATACTTTAAAAGTGTTTTGAAGCACTCTGTGCTCTTGTGCTGTGAAGAGCATTATATAAATGATTGTAAAGTGTTTAAAGAAAGCTATGAAAGCTTTCTGCTTCTCCCTCAGGTGGTGATTGGTCATATTTTGCTTCTATAAAACTCTATAAAACTGTGTTCCGTAGAATGAAGACCATGCTGCAATCCAGGAGGCAATCGAGGACGCCACAGTGCGAATTTTCCTCATCATGGAAAGTGGCAGTGATGGGGAAGAAGACATTCTCGTGGTCCTTGAAGGCCAGGCCGTGGTGGTTGACCTACCAAGTGTAGGGGTGGCGGTTGCCATGCTGTTTGGCCTTTTTTACAACTTAAACCTGGACTACCCTCCTCTCCTCAGATACACCTTTGAGGTAATGCAAAAAGTTGTAATGGAGTTGGAAGGCAAAGTGATGTCAAAAAGAACCCAGGCCTTGAAGATCCGACTCTTTGAGTAGAGATGGTACCTTAAAAATGTTTTCATGTTCTTCTTAAAAGTGGGTTTACCTGGCATTCTGCTGCTTGTTTTGCTGCTGTTTCTGTTTTTTTTTTCTGTTTCCCCAAAAATAGCAAGCCACTCTTTTTGTTTGTTTTGTCTTGTTAGAGAGCACTGCAATCAGGGCTTCATGGACAGCTCTTAAATATGCTGAGTGAGTTTTACAAAAAAAATGGCTGATAGAAGACACCATAAGAAATGTCCAATTTCGTCATTGCTCAGGTAATTGTAAATGACTGTTCAAGTTAAACAGATTCAACTTTTTACACTGTTGTAAAAATATTTTCTAGTTAAATTAATAAAAGGGTTGAACCTTAAATTTGTGTTCAGTGTCCTGTTTTTGATTAATTGTAATAATGCATGTGATTCTTGCAGAACATATTGGCAGAATATGCTTTTTTAGACATAGAAATTGTCTGCAATTCTATTTTTATTATGCAATTTCAATCTAGTAAAATTATATTTCAATGAAATAATTGTACTGCTAAAACATGATTTTATTGTGTGTTGAATGTGAATAAATTGTGGAAAATTGCATGATAAAGTCACGTTTGTCTCATGTAGAATTCTTAGGTGTAGTGAAAAGAAGATATTCATTATGGTGTAACATGATTTTTTCATGTGCGATATTCATGTTGACATAACATGATTTTATTATGTGCAACCGATGTCCATACTTTTTTTATGTAAATCCAACAGATCTTTTTTTTCAGTGTATGAGACGGGTTCACTTCTTAGCGAGGCGAGTCTCCATGGCAACGTACGCTGAACGGCTAACCTGCTCCGGGCAGGTTAGGTTCCAGATTGAACTCGCAGACGATAAAAACCCCGCCCACTGACCAATGAGCTCTCTCGAAAAATGGCTTGCCCATTCATGGGGGATCCTGTTGACCTCGGAGCTCACATTGTGGATTGAGGAGCACTCCGGGGCGCAAGAGCTTTCACATCAAATGTGTAATTTGCCATGGATTATTAGCTCACCCTGCAACAGTTTGGCCCGGAGGTGAATGCTGCCACTTCCACATGGATCGGAGGAGACTCCCCCCTCAACACCATCCATTATGGGTCAACCCCGATGACTTCAGAAGGCCAGCTCCTCTGCAGGAGTAAAATCTGGAGGAGGAGCCCCCCCCCCCCGGTTCTTTTCCCCTCTGCTTTCTTTCTGTTAGCTGGGGAGGGGGTGTGTAACTAAATATCTTCATTGTGTCTTATCAAACTGTACAAAAATAAATTTAATCTTTTTTAATTACCACTTTGAATGATGTTCTTGTATTTGTTTCGCACCTGTTCCCAGGTGAGCTTTGTGCCACTTTGATTGGTGCTGAAACGAGACTCAGATTGACAATATTGACAAATATTTTATTGCCCCTCTTAAAATTGTGACAGGAATTCATGTAGGGCTCATGTGGGCTACATATCATACAAAAAAATGTAAACAGGATAGGAATGAACAAATGAATGAATTCATCTTGGAAATGAATTAGACATGTCTGGTGCATGTTACAGTCAAAGTGCATGTTGAACAGTGCTGTTTCAGGATGATAAGGGCACCAAAGATTTTGTACACTATACTTATACATTGAGACTGTCAGCAGCGGCGGCGATGGTGTCTTTGACGTTTATTACATGTTTTAATTCTTCATACTTTGTCATGATCACCTCCTGCTCCCTGTGTGTGAAGTATGAGGTCCTTCGCTCTCTGGCCTGCTCTGACGCTCCAGACTAGTTTGCGATTGGTCAGATGCGGCGGGCTCCGCCTTATATGCGTGCATGCGCTCATTACAAAGATGGATCCATCTTTTGTATTGTTCTGACGGGAGCGTTGGTGGTGCAGTGGGATAGTGAGTCACTGGTGTGAATGTGGCATGATTGAAAGGGCGTGAATGTGTTAGAGACACTGATGGAAATTAACAAAGCAATTCAGATCCATCAGAGAGTGAATGTGAGAGTGAATGGGTAGGTGTGACCTGTGGTGTAAAGCAGCTTTGAGTACTCAAAAGACTAGAAAAGCACTATATAGACAATGGAACGACTGAGTAATGTTTTAAATCTGAAGGAAGATCTGTTTGCAAAGAGATGGCATAAATGGTCTCTTTATCTTCAGAAAATATAAGGACATCAGTTGAACCGTTGTGTAGATGTTTTTAATAATAGTTAATTTGCTATTTGGAAGGTGCTTATGCATATATGTGTATGTGTATGAATATGTATATGCATGTGTGTATATGTATGTGTATACGTTTGGATGTATAGATATGTCTTTTTTATTTTCTTCAAATTTTCCACAAGTCGTGCAGCATTGTTTTTTTGTTTTTTTTCCGCATGTTCCTTGGTGTCATTTTTATTTGCTTTGTACTAAAGTCAGCATTGGTATTTTGATACGTGATTGTATAGTTGCTGTTATTCAAAAAAATCAATAAAAATCAAAGTTACAAAATAAAAAGAAAGAAAAGTGCTATATAAGCTCAAGCTCATTTACCTTTCTAACCCCCAATTTCCACCGGACGCAAAAGTGCTGCGCTGTGCCGCGCAGTCCTGTAGTCTATTGGGCAATTTCTACTGCATAAGCGAAAGTGCGGCCAAGAGATAAAGCGAAGATATCAGGTCTATTTTCTGCACGGCCTCTTCCAAACCTCGTAAATTCAGTGTCGTTGAGAAACCACCAGGCAGGAAGTCACCGTGTGAAGTAACCAGAAGTTTCAAAATAAAACACAATGCATGGACTTTTGCACGTAATGTTCCTCAATTAATTGTCATTACGCCAAAACCGGAAGCATGAGCCTCAGGTCAGCAGTCAGTCAGAGGGTCCCAGAGACAAGACGACACCATGGACGAAGAAAAGTGAATCATAGACGTACTGAAATATATAACACTGCATGCATGACACCATAAATCTTTCTACACGGATATAGGCGGACAGAAGTTGAATAATTCACGAAGCTGTGTGGTTGGGACCAGCAGAGGGACCTTAGAGAAGTGAAGTGAGGTGTTGTTTATTTCTTTTTTCAGTCTATAACATGTTTTATGAGCGTGTGACATCGCTCTTCTCATGAGAGCCTGTGGCTCTACAGGGATCAGCCCTCCCCCTCCGGATTGAGTGCTGCGGCGTGCCACTTCCACTCCGCGGAGACCAAATTGTTTTGTGAATGGCTTTTGGTGTTATTTTATTTTTTATGAACTGGATCCCCAAGTTATGTAAAAATAAACAAATACTTGAAATTGTTGAATTATTGGTCTTGAGTCTATAATATATGAAAGTTTAACTTTTTGAATAGAAAATAATGAAGATTATGGAAATAAACTTTTCCACAATATTCAAATTTTCTGTAAATGGTCAAATATGTGTCATGTTTGTAAATTTTAGTTTTGAGGCTTCATGACATCACAGCAGCAGGCAGTCTCCACCAAGGATCCCAGACCACCTACAAGACCAGAGCCAGAGACGAGTACAGGAGCAAACAAAAGGGGCAAAGGCAGATGTGGAGAGAGAGAGAGAGAGAGCCCAATGTGCCGGATCCCCCCAGTCTAAGCCTATTGCATCTTAACTATGAGTCTAAGCTCTGGACTATGAGCTGGTCCCTAACTGAAAGCTTTATCATAGAGGAATGTTTTCAGTCTAGCCTTAAAGGTAGAGAGGGAGTCTGACTCCCGAACTGTGGTTGGTAAATGGTTCCAGAGAAGAGGAGCCTGATAACTGAAGGCTCTACCTCCCATACTACTTCCACAGACTGATGGTACTACTGGCCGGCATTTTGGGAGCGTAATGTTCTAGAGGGGTTGTACGGCACTACAAGCTCTTTAAGATAGACTGGTGCCTGTCCACTGAGAGCTTTATAGGTGAGGAGAAGAATCTTGAATTCTATTCTAGATTTAAAGGGAAGCCAATGCAGAGAAGTTAATACAGGAGTAATGTGGTCTGTTCTCCTAGTTCTAGTCAGCACACGTGCTGCAGCATTTTGGACCAGCTGAAGCGTCTTAAGTGACTTGCTGGGACAGCCTGAAAGCAGAGAATTACAATAGTCCAGTCTAGAGGTAACAAAAGCATGGACTAGCTTTCCAGCATCGCTCTGGGACAGGATAGGCCTGATTTTAGAGATGTTACCAAGATGAAGAAAGGCTGTTTTTGAAATTTGCTTTATGTGAGAGTTAAAGGATAAATCCTGATCAAATAGAACCCCAAGATTTCTAACAGTTGTGCTTGGTGCCAGACTAATGCCATCTATGTCAGATAAATCATTAGAAAAGATTTTCTAAGGTGTTGTGGGAACACCAAGACATCATGATGGAGTTAAAGCACCAAGAGATGCTGATCATAAAAGACATTCCACATTTACGTTTGTTTTATTTAAAAAGATGTGCTGAGGTTCAGGAAGAAAGTTTTTAGACTCAGTAATATCCAGTGGATCGAGGGATGTTACTGAGCTTCCTCTAAAGAGAATATCAGGCACATCGAAGACTAAACAGCAGAGGTTAAGCATACGTGAGGACCACTCATTAACAACATCAGAAATCTGGATTTAACAGATGGTTATGTATCGAGGTGAATGATACAGTTTAGGAGCATCGTCCATGCATTACCAACATTGACTACTATAAGATGTTATTTTGTTTGTTCTCTTTGTATTTGAAGTATGTCAGATGCTACAATATTGATAGAAAAAACAAATATTACTTGAGATAAAGCCTCCAGATCAGGGAACCAAGAGGTCACCAATCTTTCTACAGACATCTCAGAGTTTAATAAAGAACATGATGACAGACACGAGAATGTTTTTCTTCAGAGGTCAGTGAATTAAATTCTTGTTTTACTTCTCCATGCTGTGCTGTTTAAATCATTTATTAATGTGTTTGTGACTTTGACAGGCTGATGCCTAAGCCTCATCTCTCTCCATAAACACTGTTTCCTGTCAGTGAGACATTCTGGTGGAACAAAAACATAAAATAACGTTTCTCATGGTTCACATTGTTGAGGAATGAATTACATTTAAAAAAAAAAAAAGATTCTTAATTAATTTAATAATTTTATGATTTGTTGGTCAGAAGAACATTAGTCTGAAATTAATCACAAAAGTCCATTTACTATGAAGCAAATCTTTGTAGTCTTATAGCTTACTGGCTTATAAAGAAAACTGGCAGGTGTGTTATAAAACTTAGACAAAAAGATGAAGGAGAAAAAGGAGAGCCTTGGAGACGTTGGACAAAGTGTTGGGATGAAAGTCAAAGAAGAATAAAGAGAGAGAGGAATGTGTCCCTCTGGTTTAACTCCTAAAGAGGGTCTCACAGGAGGAGGGCCTTAGATGAGTAACAAAGACTTTATCAACTTGAATTTGACCAAAATATTAAGTCTTACTTTGATTAAACATCCAATAGAAGCACTTCAGCTGAGTACAAAATTTCTTGATGAGCAATTTGATACCAAACAATGTATCTAAACAATACGAAAGAGTAAACACTTTCAATCTCAACAGTTAAAACAATTACAACAAACAAAATATATGTGGTTAGCACTTAGACATATAAGTTAACATGCCTTTGAGATGGTATGCTACCAAAACTTAAGGTGTAGAAATCCTATTATAAGCATTCTTCAATAAAACAGAGTCAAATGAAATAATACAGAATACTCTCCTCAGCTTCCACTGAGGGGCGCTGTTGATTTGTCAGAAGACTTTACTAGAAACTAGAAATTCAACTTATTCATAACTTTGGCATTTTAGAGCTAAAAACCCAGAAGTCACATCATCAGAATGCATTTTTCATGACAGGGTGAAATATGACATTGTTAGATGTGTCCATTGTTTAATTTAAAGAGCTCTGGTAATGTTAATAGTATTAAATACAAAGTCCAGTTTAATAAATCCATCTCTAGCATCCACACAGATGTCTGCTTTTAGCGGGAAATAAAGAGAGACTTTCCGGCTCCACATGACTCTAGTGAGTAACAATCAGGGTCCTCCAGACAGATGGAGGGAGGAATGAAAACATTCTCGTCTTTCAGGATTTTTGAGGATTTATCTCAGTGAGTATTTACAGGTGGTTTGTGTGGTGAAGGCTCCTGGAGACACTGTGGAGAAGAGGAGCAGAGAAAAGAGAGAGTACAACCACAATGATCACAAATCTTACAAAGAAACCTCCGGGGCCAAAACTCCCAACAGGAGCCCAGAAAGGTTTAGCACCAAAACACAAAAGAGTTAAGCGCAAGACATAAACGGGCCAAAGGACCACTGTGGTTGTGGGAATCCACTGTCACTGAAGAAATGTCCACCAGTCAGCTTTATAATGCAGGTGATGACTTAATGAAGATGTGTGGCTGCAGCAGAAGTGTGCATGGGAAACCACGCCCACTCCCCACGGCAGCAGAGAGGAAGATGATCAACAAACAGGCAGAAAGAGAGAGGGGGGAATCCTCAAACATGATTTACAGGGAGGGCTCTTAGCATTCAAACCACTGTTTACAAATGTGTTAACAGTCCGTGTCCTTCACGGAGAAGCTCACAGGATGCAGGGTGGTGTGCTCAGCATTGAGGGGCTGGATTCAGTTTTTCAGTGACCTCAGGGCTCATCTTAGAAGCTTCGTAACTCTGTATTGAAAAACAAAACAAGGACAAGAGTGTTAGCTCTCTTAGGCTATGTTTACATGGACACTCCTGACTTTTCCTTTGCGTTTTAAAATTCTGGAGACATATGGACTCGATGTAGCATGCATGTCATGTCAGTTCAGTAGATGGCGGTGTAGGTCTGCAGAGAGGCAGGGCTGCAACAACACACGAACCAAGAAGAAAAACTTTTCCCAAAAAGAAATGGGAATAGATGCACAGAGACACAGGAGTCCCTTTTCACAACAACAAATCAGTTCAGACAACAAATCTGTCTCGATAGTTTTGTCCGAGCACGGGAAGAGACTCACAAACGTTACTCGGCAGGTGGCTGAAGCTGTTGTTGTTCCTGGAATGTGCACAGCCTTCATGAGAGTACTGCGTGTGCGGTGATGTCAGCGTTTCACCCTGAAACGCTCTGATATAGGTTTACATGGAGCTGAATGGACAGCGTTTTGGAAACTTTCCACTCTGAAGCCCGTTTTCAAAAGCTACTGTTTTCAGACAAAACGCAAAGCGTTTCAGTGTAAAGGCAAGGCCAAAACAAAATGAAAACTTATTGGATCTGACCCCTTTGAGCCGTGTAAACGCAGCCTTAGAAACACATCTACCGATGACATACTTTACCTGACAAAACAAGGTTACATTCACACTGCAGTCAATGTGACCTGTCTCTGGTTTGTTTCTGACAGTGTGAACAGCACGAGACACTTTGAATCTGACATTTTCAAACAGATTAAGGACACTTTCAAATGCGATACTGAATCAGATATGTATCTGATTATATTGAAAGTGACCAGAGTCTGAACAGCAGGACGCGTTCTAGAGCACCAGCTTACCTCGGGACAAAGTCATTTCATGGACAGAACACAATCAGAGGTTAATATATAGATATGATTATTAAAAAGTTTATGTATTCTTCCTAAAATAAAAAGTTTTAGTTTTTTTCCTCTACAACATTAAACATGCATAAAGAGAGGATTGCTGGGGCGAAGACGGGTGTCTCTATTACACAAACAATAAACGATAAAACGTGAATGAATCACACATTTGTATTATGATATCTGATAAACTGAGTTTATTTACACTGCACTGACTTTTTGAATGGATGTATGAGGCTCAAAAAAGAGTTTACAGGATGTAGAGACGCTGATGATCCACTGCTGTCCATCTCATCTGTAGGTTATATATGTTTGTATGAGACAGTGTCAGTCAGTGAGCAGTCTGCTCCTGTCTGAACTGCTCTCAGACAAACTAGCAAACAGAGCTGTTCAGCATTGTGGCGCTGAGCTGTTTGGCTAGCACAGTTTTGGTCTCTCTGTGTTTGTTGTCCCTCATCACTCCGTGCTGTGCCTGATGTCATTAATGTTAAACTGATCATGTCTGTCTCTTCTGAAGCCTGAGCTGTTCACATTGGATCACTGGGTTAACAGAGTGGTAAAGGGAAGACAGATTTTTGCTGCCTATGTGGAAAAATTGTCATCCATCAGAGTATGAAAAACAAAATTAATGATAAGTTCTATGATTAATAAAGAAAAACTTCAAACAAAATGGAGGAGAACAAAGTTTTTTTGTATCTTACAGTTTCTCCTTTTGTAAATCAGGAATCCAGAGATGACAAGAAGCTTGACCACGTTAAGAATGACGAGGGCAATGAGCACAGGATTCTTGGGCTTCACTGTTGATCAGAAGTGTAGAAACAAACATTAAAATAACACTGTTCTGATTCATGTCACACCATAATCACCATTTGATCATAATAAAATAATAAAAATGATACTAAAAACAGAGAAGAACAAAACACAAAAACATGATGCCAAAATCAAACATGTTTTATTTTTTCATTGCTTGTCTTGTTTACCTGAACACTAGTTTCTCCACAGCATAATGATGTTCAGCACTGAGACAGCTTTGACCAACACCTTTTAGTTTTATTTCTTTGTCTGATGCTTTATAGTTTGCTTATTAACTCTGCTAAGTAGGTGACACATTTGAGAGCTTTTATTAGTTTGTGGACAGGATAATTGATTGAAAATGTTATTTCAAAATGTTGATCAAAGGTTTCATGTAAAAACAGAGTAAAATCATTATGCTAAGAAAATATGATGAAACATGAACTAAAGTCTTGTTCTGGTTGTGTTGTAGTGGTCTTAGTTAGTCAAAAAAAGTTGGTGAGCATAATATACATTATATATATATGTATGTTATGTAAATGGTATCTATCTATCTATCTATCTATCTATCTATCTATCTATCTATCTATATATATATAGATATGTATATCTATATATATGCATCTGTATATATCTATATATCTATATATATATATATATATATATATCTCTATATATATATATATATATATATATATATATATATATATATATATATATCTATATATATGTATATATATATGTACATACATACAGTGGGAGGAAAAAGTAAGTACACCCTTTGTAATTTTGTACGTTTCTTCCAAAATTGGTCATAAAATGTGGTCTGATCTTAACTCAAATCACAAAAATGAGTAAACAGTGTCTGCTTAAAGCTGCTATGAGAATTTATCACTGTCGTAATGCTGCGTTCCAGTAACCTCGGAAATTGGAGTGACATCATCTCCGACTTATCGGCGTTCCAGTTGAAGTCTGAAAAAAAACATGCCGATCTACCAGGCTATTGTTAGCTGTTGTTAGCACGCCCTGCGTTGTTCACAAATATCACATGAAGAATGTGATTATCAGTATGGCAGCATTTTTGTAAATATAAGTCTAACAATACTATGTATTCAGCTGATCTAGAGCGACACACCCCAGTCAGAAGTGCAAATAAATGGATTATTACAGGAGCTAAATAACTGTTCACACTGGGGGCATCCATCTTCGATTGACACCTCGGGGTGGCGAGGTTTCACCGAGTTCCCAGTAGGAAATTCAGACTTCAGGGGACGTTCCAGTTTTAGTTTCCCACTCGGAACCCAGAAATTCCTACTTCTGACAACAACTTGAACGCACTGGAGACGTGAAGCCAAATGTGTTTGTTTGTTGTGGTAAGTGCAGCATGGATCTTTCTCGGAACTCTGCATTGCTTTACAACTTCTTTTTTCAACAACTTACAGGATGCAAAGCGACGAGGTAATGTATCTCTTTCTAGTTACGTAGCGGTAGTTTTTGATGTGTGACGACAAGCAATGCGGGGAAAAGTTATTATCGTAGTTGTAGCCGGCTATATATCGCTACTTACAGCCCGGCGCTCTAAGACTTGTAATATAAATGATAAAATAATATAAATGTGCTCTAGTTTTAATTGTCTTGTTCCTGAAGTTGAGTATCCAGGCCAGTCCAGCCCTGTACGACCCGACCAGGAGGCTAAAGAATAGCATTTATAGATAACCTATTTAGATGCTATAAAACTCATCGATAAGTGTGTATTTTGATCAGACATATATCTAAAAGTGAGACTTTTTTGTAATTACTTAAAAACTCCTCACAGTCTCTTTAAACTAATGCCACCCAAACAATTACAATGTTATCATTTTTTTTATTGGCCTTAAGATGTAAACATTCACAAGACAGGGAGGAATAAGTAAGTACGCCCTTGGATTCAATAGCTGGTTGACCCTCCTTTGGCAGCAATAACTTCAACTAGACGTTTCCTGTAGCTGCAGATTAGGCTGCGCACAATGATCAGGATGAATCTTGCACCATTCCTCTTCACAAAACTGCTGCAGTTCTGCAAGACTCTTGGGATGTCTGGTGTGAACAGCTTTCTTGAGGTCATGCCACAGCATCTCAGTTGGGTTTAGGTCAGGACTTTGACTGGGCCATTCCAGAACATTTATTTTATTCTTCTGAAACCATTCTAAAGTTGATTTGCTTCTGTGCTTTGGGTCGTTGTCCTGTTGCAGCACCCATCCTCTTTTGAGCTTCAACTGTTTGATGGATTGTCTCAGGTTTTTCTGCAAAATATCTTGGTAAACTTGTGAGTTCATTTTTCCACTGATGATGGCGAGCTGTCCAGGCCCTGAGGCAGCAAAGCAGCCCCACACCATGATGCTCCCCCCACCATACTTAACAGTGGGAATAAGGTTTTGATGATGGTGTGCTGTTCCATTTTTCCTCCACACATGACGTTGTGTGTTCCCACCAAACAATTCAACTTTGGTTTCATCACTCCACAGAATATTTTACCAGTTGTGCTGTGAAGCATCTAAACGCTTTTTTGCAAACTTCAAACATGCTGCAATGTTCTTTTTAGACAGCAATGGCTTCCTGCATGGTGTTCTCCCATGAAACCCATTTTTGTTTAATGTTTTACGTATTGTAGTTGTGTCAACAGAGATGTTGGCATGTTCCAGTGATTTCTGTAAGTCTTTGGCTGACACTCTAGGGTTCTTTTTTACCTCATTGAGGATCCTGCGCTGTGCCCTTGGAGTCATCTTTACAGGGCGACCACTCCTTGGAAGAGAAGCAACAGTGCTGAACTGTCTCCATTTGTAGACAGTTTTTCTCCCCGTGGATTTGTGAACATCAAGACTTTTAGAGATGGTTTTGTAACCTTTTCCAGCTTTACACAAATCAACAATTCTTGATCTTAGGCCTTCAGAGAGTTCTTTTGAGCGAGGCATGGTGCACATCAGACAGTGCCCCTCATCAAGAGACAACTCTTAACTGGTGTGTGTTTTCCAGTGGGCAGGGCAGCTTTAAGCCACACCTCAGTAACTGAACTGCAGGTTGGCTCACACCTGACTCATAAATTTGACTAACTAGCTCTTGGAGGATCCTTAGCCAGGGGGGTGTACTTACTTATTCCTCCCTGTCTTGTAAATGTTTGCATCTTCATTGTGAATGTTTACATCCCATTCTTGTGATTTGAGTTAAGATCAGACCACAGTTTATAACCAATTTAGGCAGAAATGTACAAAATTACAAAGGGTGTGTATATGTATATATATACATACATATATATATATATATATATATATATATATATATATATATATATATATATATATATATATATTTAAACGTGTACAAAATTGTTGGTACCCTTCATTTAATGAAAGAAAAACCCACATGGTCACTGAAATAACTTGAAAATAACAAAAGTAATAATAAATTAAAAAATTACTGAAAATCAACTAATGAAAATCAGACTTTACTTTTCAATTGTAGTCCAAGAGAATTATTTTAAAAAACAGACTAATGAAACTGGCCTGGACAAAAATGATGGTACCCTGAACTTAATATGTTGTTGTACAGCCTTTTGATTCAATCATTGTAATCAGGTGATTTCTGCAACTCTCAGTGAGACTTCTGCACCTGTCCACAGGTATGTTGGCCCACTCCTCATGAGCAAACTGCTCCAGCTGTCTCAGGTTTGAAGGCTGTCTTCTCCAGACTGCATGTTTCAGCTCCTTCCACAAATGTTCAACAGGATTTAGATCAGGGATTATAGAAGGCCACTTCAGAATAGTCCAGTGTTTTGTTCTGAGTCATGCTTGGGTGTTTTTAGCTGTGTGTTTTGGCTCATTATCCTGTTGGAGGACCCATGACCTGTGACTGAGACCAAGCTTTCTGACACTGGGCAGCACATTTCACTCCAGAATGTCTTGATAGTCTTGAGATTTCATTGTACCTGCACAGATTCAAGACACCCTGTGTCAGATGCAGCAAAGCAACCCCAGATCATAACTGAGCCTCCTCCATGTTTCACAGTAGGTACAGTGCTCTTTTCTTTGTATGCTTAATTTTTGTGTCTGTGAACATAGAGCTGATGTGACTTACCAAAAAGCTCCAGTTTTGTCTCATCTGTCCAAAGGACATTCTCCCAGAAGCTTTGTGGCTTGTCAATATGCATTTTGGAAAATTCCAGTCTCACTTTTTTATGATTTTCTTTCAACAGTGATGTCCTCCATTAAGTCCACTTTGCCTCAAACAGTGACAGATGGTGTGATCTGACTCTGATGTCCCTTGACCTTGGAGTTCTCCTCTAATCTCTTTGAAGTTGTTCTGGACTCTTTGGTTTCCATTCGTATTCTCCGTCTCTTCAGTTTGTCATCAGTTTTCCTCCTGCAGCCACGTCCAGGGAGGTTGGCTACACTCCTGTGGACCTTAAACTTCTGAATAATCTGTGCAGCTGTAGTCACAGGAACATCAAGCTGCTTGGAGATGGTCTTATAGCCTTTACCTTTAACATGTCTGTCTATAATTTTCTTTCTAATCTCCTGAGACAGCTCTCTCCTTAGCTTTCTGTAGTCCATGTTCAGTGTGGTACACACCATGATACCAAACAGCACAATGACCACTTTTCAGCCTTTAAATAGGCAGACTGACTGTTTACAAGCTTGAAGACACCTGTGATGATAATAACTGGAGACACCTGAGTTTAACACGTCCCTATGGTCACATCATTTTCAATCCTTTGTAGGGGTACCACACACTTAAAAATGTTGGGTTAAAAACAACCCAATATGGGTTATTTTTTAACCCAACACTGGTTAAATATTGGACAGAACACATGCTGGGTTATTTTGACCCAACAAGTTGGGTTGGTTTCCTTTAACCAACAGTTGGGTTATTTGAACAACCAAGTTGGGTTTGACTACACTGTTGGGTTCTTTTTACTCAATCAGTTGGGTTGTTCAAATAACCCAACGTTACCCACAAGAAGCTATCGCTAACGTTAACTACAAATGACCAAGAGTTCACAATCACTGATTCACACGCTCATGTAAATGGTAAGTGGACTTGAGCTTATATAGCGCTTTTTCTAGTCTTTGACTACTCAAAGCTGCTTTACACCACAGGTCACACCTACCCATTCACACCCATTCACTCTCACATTCATTGATGGTTTTGTGTTTCTCTGTTAGTTATCCATCAGTATCTCTAACACATTCACGCCCTTTCATGACCATTTACACGCCACTGACGCAGCAGTGGGAGCAACTTGGGGTTAAGTGTCTTGCCCAAGGACACATCGCCATGTGTCGCCCGGAGCGGGGCTTGAACCTGCAACCTCCCGATCACTGACCAAGCGCACTATCCAACTGCGCCACCTACCCCCATGTCATTCGAATTAGTTCGGATAGCCAACATACACGGTTACTACAGTGAGCTTTTTTTTTTTTTAAATGTATATTTTTGGGCATTTTGTGCCTTTATTGATAGGAGAGAGACAGTGGATAGGCTTGTGAAAGGGGGAGAGAGAGTAGGGGAAGACACTCTGCAAACTGGTCACAGGCGGGATTTGAACCTGGACCGGTAGAAGCAAGTACATGGGGTGCTAACCACTACGCCAAACCAGCACCCCAAACTACAGTGAGCTTTATATACATTTTATTAATATAAATTGAACATTGTGGTGAAAGAATAGTGCACACGTAGCAAACCTTGCTTGTATAGAGCTGAGTCTCTCAGGGTGTCTATCAGTATGCGACGCTGCTAGATGGCGGTACTGCACGTAGAAGCCCGCGAAGAGAAGCAGCTGAGGGGGGGGGTCGAATGAGTGGGGGTAACCTGGGGGTAGCTGTTGGTCGCGCATGCGCAAGCGTCAACCCAACATGTTGGGTAGTTCGCAGCAATCTGGGTATTTAGATTACCCAATTTAATGAAAACAACCCAATTAAACTAACCAACAGTCTCAACCCAGCTGTTGGGTTGAAAAAATAACCCAACAATTTTTTGTGTGCATCATTTTTGTCCAAGCCAGTTTCATTATTTTTTTTTAACTATTTTTGCTGAACCAAAATTCAAAATCAATGTCTGATTTTCATTAACTGATTTTCAGTAAATTTTTATTTATTATTACTTTTGTTGTTTTCAAGTTATTTCAATTACCATGTGGGTTTTTCTTTCATTAAATGAAGGGTACCAACAATTTTGTCCAGGTCTATCCATCTACCGATCTACCGATCTATCTATCTATCTATCTATCTATCTATCTATCTATCTATCTATCTATCTATGTATAATTCCATTCAAAAAGTTAAACTGATGGATTTTAGATTCAAGGTCCACAATTTAAACAACTTAAAGTATCTGTTTATTTTTACATAAATGGGATTTTAGCTCATAAAATCCACGAAAACAGGAATTCAACAAATTGGAATACGGTGAACTAAATCACCTTTACTTCTCAGTGTTGGTAGAAAACAAAGAAATAAAGTAGGATCACATCAAATCAATCAAAATACGTTACTTTCAAAATGGTCAAAATGATCTTCAGTACTTGGTTGTGAACCTCTTTGCCTATATCACTGCATTGATGCGCTGTGGCATTGAGGCAGTCAGCATATGGCTATAAAATTGTCACAAGTTAAACCCCAAATAGTCGACTTACTGTGTTTGCATGTTTCCTTATTATTTTTTTAATCTTCTCTGTTATTTTTATTAAAATAAATTTATTTTCTCTTCTTTATTTCTACGATTGCCCTTGACATTTTCTGTGTTTCGTATTATATTGTCTACCTTTGCTAGTTTATGTCATTTTATTTAACAATGTTATTATTTTGAACTCTGTAAAGCTCGATGAATTTCTGTATATTTGAATGGTGCTCCGTAAATAAAGCTGTTCAGCCTCTAAAATGAAGTACACTAAAAGCACACTGTACAAACACAACAAAGAAAATGAAACTGTGGACCACCTTTTACCCACAAACATTTCAAACTTAGAATAAAATCAGGAGAAGTTTCTTCCTTTGATTTGTTGTCCCTCCAGAGACATTTATTCTGATCTAAGCCTGTAAAGTCTTTTTCAAAAACTCAGAAATGATGACAGGTTTGGATAAAAGAGACTAATCTTCTCTTCAACTCTCCACCGTTTGAGTAAACTCCTCTGGTTCAGGTCTTACCGTAGTTTGTCTTGATGTCCTGTCTGTCCAGTTTGGTGACCACGTCCTCCCTCACACCAGAGAGCAGAAACACACACTCATACTTCCCCCAGTCATCAGAGGTGAGCTCCAGGTCAACACTCATCTGGAAGGATCCATCGTGGTTTGGGAGGATCTGTCCGTGCTCCACGTTGTCATAAAGCTCCTCTCCATCTTTCCTCCAGAACATGGCAGCATAGCTGGGGTAGAAACCTGTGGCGTGGCAGGTGATCCTGGAGGAGGGGGTCTTCTGGAGAAGGGTCACTGTGGGGAGGTCTGCAGCACAAAACAACAAGGACTGTTTATAGTTTCTTTATCATTATTTACTGTTGTTTACCTTCACTGCTCCTGTTTGATGTCATGTATGTTAATGACTCAGTAACACAAGGACCATATGAAGGGTGTAAGGCTGGGCAATATAACAGGATTTAAAGATTAATAGTTCACTATTTTTTTAAAACTTGATTAGAGTTCACATATGTTGTGATAATTTGTTTGGTCTTATTTTGCTACGACTATAGATATTAATTATTGAATTTTTCAATCAACACTCAAACGGGGCACCATCCTATGTTTACAAAATAGGCAAAATTTTACTTCTTGATTAATTTATTGATCAGGTTAGTTTTAATTTTGGTGGACTAGAGTGAGTAATTCACACTCTATTCTTATCAACCTTAAATCTGAAGGGAAGAGCTTTCGTTAAAGGGATGTCTGACTTTCAAAACACACTCCCAAAACAATACTTTAAATCTATGAAGAATTTATTTAAAACGAAATGAAATAATAAACAGAACAATACACTCCCGAGGGAATAAAAGGCATAAAAATACATTTGCATATGAAAATTAGGTGAGAAAATAGTACTTCTTTGGTGAGGATTAGAATAACGTATAACTGTATTCGACCTGGTTATATTGAGTGATGAGTTGAGGTAGGTTTGATGGACTGTTTCGTAAGCGTTTTAAGGGGAAAAGGGGCTTTATCTGATTGAGCGAGCGAGACTGATTACACCAACCCGTCTGGTGCTGAACGTTCAGGAGAGGTCTTACTTAGAGCAGCGTTGATCCGTCGCGAGTCTGAAGTCACCAGGGGTTGATGGATACAGCGGCCTGTTGACGTGAGGGCAGTCTGGACCCGTCTGGTGCTTGTTGGGATCTCGGGAAGAGTTGCGCTGGGATGGAGATGGAGTTGGAGTGGACTCTTGGCTCTCGTCTGTTCAGCTGAGTACACGGCGTCGGCGGGAGTCTCGTCTCGTTCAGAAGTTTACTTTCATTAATTCAAAAAGAAATGTTCACTGACCACACGAAATTACTTCTTAAATTAAATAAAGTGATGGCGGCAGAGTGTTCATTAAAAAGGAAGGGAACACTTTAAAAAATTGAGTTAAGGCTAGAAAACGGCAAAAAGTGCTGACTTTACAAAAATTGAAAAAGTCTTGTCAGCGGGCAGGCGAAGACGCGGAACGAAGTGACGTCACAGGGGTGAAGAGGAAGATCGGGAATCAAGCGTCGGGGACAGAGCGGAAGGAAGAGGGATTAGATAGAGTTTAAAGTTTAGAAAAAGTGCAGTAGAAGTGAAGTGAAGCTTAGGCTCCGCGTTTAGCTTTTTAAACTCTAGAAGTGGGTGTGGTTTTGACCACACTGGGGCGGACATCTGTCGAAGCTTTCACAAACTTGATAAGCTTCAGTTTTTACTAATAGGGAGTTATAATTTGGGAATCACTCAATGTAACCAACACCAATAATAAGATCATCAGGTCCTGAATATTTTGATACTAAACACTTACTAACAAAATAAAAGGAAGATTCAAAGGTTATATATTTATATAAGTATACTAATGTAACAACACTACTAATTACTAGATTATTATTGCCTAGACTTCCCTGATACTAATTATTTTGTCGGGAAGCTTATAACATACAAACTTTACACAAGCATTGTCAAAAAACAGTTCATTACATTTAAGTAACTACAGTTACTTTTGCAAATGGTCGCTGCCAGTGCTTCCACAGGGTGGCACTGTTGGTCCATTGTAGTTTTCCTGCTGGGGGAAAATGGAGTTTAAATTTTAATGAAGGGATTCCAGTTTGGTTTATTTTGGGGCTAGAATCACCGGGATTGGACTCAGATAGCATACATTTCACAACACATCAGGTTATCACATTGCTTAGACATGTATACAAGGTTTTAGAGGATTTTGGAGATGTTTGTAGAGAACTGGCTGAAGGAATGTCTTTAAGAATGCAAATGTCCCAGGGCTTATAAAAGGGGTTAAGAGGTCACCTCTGGCCAGTTTGGTTAAAGTCATTACAGGAAGAGGGGGGTATCCTCCCTTTGGGTTTAATGGGGGTGAGTATTGGTCATCACCCATTCCAGACAACGGAGACAGTCTTTTACGATCGTCCGTTAAGGCCGTGAGTCTTATGTCCTCCTGGTCAATGTCTTGTATTAAGCCCTATGTTTGACGTGTCCATCCTGTGTCTGTTAAGAAGGTCAGTGAAGGCTGAGAGCATGGTGACCGTAAACACCTGGTTGCATTTCCTGGGAGAACTCTGTCTTGAGTTCACCAAGATCATCTCACAACACATAATTTACTGTAAGTATTTCAATACATTTATCAATGCTTGAAAAATAATCAAAGAACATTTATGTTGATACTGAATAACTTAACTGTGCAGTGTGTGGTAACTGGCATTTTAGTGACATCTATTGTTCAGATTTTGGAATGAGCCCGTCTGCTTCTAAAACATCACATCACATCACTAAGAGAAGAGAGCCGGTGAAGACCAAAAAGGATCGTGAAATGGGCATCATTTACCACAGTTACATTTTTATTTTTATAGACCGCAGGTCAGTTAAGTTAATGATCATGGGTTTTGTAAACTTTGACTTAAATGGACTTGAGCTTATATAGCGCTTTTCTAGTCATTGACTACTCAAAGCTGCTTTACACCGCAGGTCACACCTACCCATTCACACCCATTCACACTCACATTCACTCACTGATGGTTCAGAGTTTCTCTGTTAGTTATCCATCAGTATCTCAAACACATTCACGCCCTTTCATGCCCATTTACGCACGACTGACGCAGCAGTGGGAGCAACCTGAGGTTAAGTGTCTTGCCCAAGGACACATCGCCATGTGTCGCCCAGAGCTGGGCTTGAACCTGCAACCTTCTGATCACTGACCAAGCACACTATCCAACTGCACCACCGACGCCCGACGCCACTTACACAAGCAAACATTAGCAAATTAATGCTAATCAGGTCTAGGCTCTATAAAGTTTTCTAACGTGCTGCAGATTCATCAAAATAAGGTAAAACAAGGGAGAGAGAACACGAGGGAAAGTTGGGCCGGACAGTTGAGAGGTTTGTAATATTATTAATAATCAGTGCTGGGAGTTACGGTTTTAGAAATAATGGCGTTACTAACGCTGTTATTTTCTCTCAGTAACAGATAATCTAATTAATTACTTTTCATGTGTTACAACGCTGTTACCATTACTGACAATGAAATGCGGTGCGTTACTTTGGAGCTGTTATCCGACCTGCCTAACCCCCAAATTCCACTGCATGCGGAAGTGCCACGCTGCGGTCTTGCTCTGATCCACAAACCCCACTGAAGGTGGCACGCCAAGCAGCGCCGGAGGGGGAGAGCTGATTCCCAGAGAGCCACAGGCTCTCATGAGAATAGTGATGTCACACGCTCATAAAACATGTTATAGACTGAGAAAACAAATAAACAACACCCACCCGTAGAAAACATGGCGGATCATTATGTTAGCCTCCCCAGAGGAGAAACCTGTAGTATATAAAGAAAAAAAGTTTTTCGAACTTAAAGAGACTGTGAGGAGTTTTTAAGTAATTACAAAAAAGTCTCACTTTTAGATATATGCCCGATCGAAATACGCACTTATTGATGATTTTTATAGCATCAAAATAGGTTATCTATAAATGCTATTCCTTAGCCTCCCGGTCGGGTCGGACTGGACTGACATGGATACTCAACTTGAGGAACAAGACAATTAAATCTAGAGCAAATTTATAGTATTTTATTATTTATATTACACGTCTTAGAGCGCCGGGCTGTAAGTAGCGATAAATAGCCGGCTACAACTACGATAATAACTTTTCCCCTAATTGCTTGTCGTCACACATCAAAAACTACCGCTACGTAACTAGAAAGAGATACATTACCTCATCGCTTTGCATCCCGTAAGTTTTTGAAAAAAGAAGTTGTAAAGCAATGCAGAGTTCTGAGGAAGGTCTGAGCTGCATTTACCACAACAAACAAACACATTTGGCTTCACGTCTCCGGTGCGTTAAAGTTGTAGTCAAAAGTAGGAATTTCTGAGTTCCGAGTAGGAAACTGCAACTGAAACGTCCCCCGAAGTCTGAATTTCCTACTGAGAACTCGGTGAAACCTCTCTACCCTGAGGTGTCAATCGAAGATGGATTTCCCCAGTGTGAACAGTTATTTAGCTCCTCTAATAATCAATTTATTTGCACTTCTGACTGGGGTGTGTCGCTCTAGATCAGCTGTATACATAGTATTGCTAGATTTGTATTTACAAAAATGCTGCCATAGTGATAATCACATTCTTTATGTGGTATTTGTGAACAACAACACAGGGCGTGCTAACAACAGCTAACAATAGCCTGGTAGATCGGCATGTTTTTTTCTGACTTCGACTGGAACGCCGATAAGTGGGAGATGATGTCACTCCCATTTCCGAAGTTACAGGAACGCGGCATTACGACAGTCGCTGCGCGTGCTTATGGGTAGCAGAGTCTTCTTTTGATAGATTCTCCTCATAGCACCTTTAATAAAAAGAAAAGGACAGTTTTATAGGGATGATTTAACACCTACTTCTACGGACTAGTCATTCATTGTATTCAGGTGCCAGCTGAGCTCATTATTGAGTCATAATGTTGCTGAACTTTGACCTAAACAAACTGAAGCAGTCCCAGAGACAGCACTGCCCCACAGGCTTGGACAGTAGGCACTAGGCATGATGGGTGCATCACTTCACCTGCCTCTCTTCTTACCCTGATGCTCCCATCACTCTGGAACAGGGTCAATCTGGACTCATCAGACCACATGACCTTCTTCCAGTCCTCCACAGTCCAATCTTTATGCTCCCTAGCAAACTGAAGCCTTTTTTCTGCTTAGCCTTACCGATTAGTGGTTTTCTTAAGGCTACACAGCTGTTCAGTCCCAATCCCTTGAGTTTCCTTCACACTGTGTGTGTGGAAATGCTCTTACTTTGGCTGTTGTCAACTCACTGAACATGAAAAAAAATGTAAAATCCACCTATAACTCCCCCACTTCAAAAATGTGGTCAAAGTTGCCCTGAATTTATCATCACTTTATCAAGACACACTTCCATTTTAAAGTTGGAATCCCTGTACAGCAGCAGCCAATGTTTAAAAAGCAAGAAGGTTCATCCATATATCTACATAATAAGTTTCATACACCTCAGGTGACATCACAGCTAAAGATGCAGCAGCACCAAGAATAATCATTTAATGAAAAATATGCACATTGTTTACAGATAGTGCTTAAACATGCATAAATAATATCAATTAATTAGAGTTTAATGCAAAATAAAAAACAAATTCTTGTAAAAGAGCCACAGGTTGCCAACCCCTGCATAAGGAATTTCCTCCGCTTGATGCCAATGACTTGACCCTTCTTAAACAGACTTCCATCTTGTGTCTTTGACATGGTTGTTTAAGAAATGAGAAGCTGCTTATTGCATCAGCTGGAGTTAAATAACTTTTTTCAGCTGATAGATTATCACCATGCAGCAATTATCCAACAGGAGGGTCGTATCTGTTTGCTCAGTTAAATCCAGGTGACGTCGTTTTTTTTGGCCAGGCATATATTGTAATGTCAGAGCGTCAAAAACAAAGACATATGAACATGGCCTAAATCAAATGGTACACATCTCTTAATCTTACCTATTCTCATCAGAATGCTCTTTCCATACTCCACAAACTTCTTCAGCCAGTCAGAACATTCTATGGTGAAATAGAATATATTCTGCTCCAGAAGTGCTTTGTCATTATTCCACTTTTCTTTGGTGATGACTCCCTGCTGTTGAGGAGCAACATATGTGAAGGTCTTCATATCCAGGACCAAGAAGTCGTCTCCATTATAACCATAGTACATATAACCGGCGGCCTTATCAGTCTCATCGTCCCACTCACAGCCGTACATATACTGAAGAACACCTGAGACAGAGAGAGAGAAAATCACAGCTCAGTCTCACACCATCAGCTGATTTCACCACAGAGACACACACAAACACAAACATCTACCTCACGGTGCTCATCCAGAGCAAGCTGCTGATCCTGACAACATGGAGTTAATTAAACAACGTGCACATTGATCAGAGGCCTGCTCCAGATCAACCCATGAGAGCATTCACAAACATGCTCTTTAAAATAAAATTAAGACCACATTGTTTGTTACAAAAAATAAGTGAATAAAAAAAAACAAGATTTGAGAAAATAAAAAAATAGAAAGTTCTCCTCCATCTACACTCCCATCAAATAAATAGATAAACGAGCAAGACATAAATCGTACAGGAATTCTCCTGACTGAAAACAGAAGTGCACATTGAGCTATCACAGATGTGACTGCAGAGCATCAAACACCATAAAACAGTGTGCACATAGCTGGAGTCAGTGGCCTTTGTTTTCTCTTTTGATTCTGGTACAGTAGCATGAAAAAGTTTGTGAACTCTTTGGGATTACTTGGATTTCTGCTTAAATTGGTCATAAATCTGTTCTGATCTTCATCTAAGTCACATCACTAGACAAACACAGTCTGCTTAAACTAATACTGCACAAAAATATAAGTTTTCATGTTTTTATTCAACATAATTGTAAACAGTCACAGTGCAGGGTGGAAAAAGTATGTAAACCTTGGGATTTGATAACTGGTTGACCCTCCTTTGGCAGCAAAACCTCAACCAAACGTTTCCTGTAGTTGTAGATCAGACCTGCACAACGGTCAGGAGGAGTTTTGGACCATTCTTCTGTACAAAACTGTTTCAGTTCAGCAATATTCCTGGGATGTCTGGTGTGAATCGCTCTTTTGAGTTCATCAACAGCATCTAAATTGGGTTGAGGTCATGACTCTGGGCTCGGGTTAGGGCCACTCCAGAAGCTGTATTTTCTTCTGTTGAAGCCGTTACATTGTTGATTTACTTCTATGCTTTGGGTCATTGTCCTGCTGCATCACCCATCCTCTGTTGAGCTTCAGTTGGTGGACAGATGGTCTTAAGTTTTCCTGCTAAATGTCTTGATAAACTTGGGAATTCATTTTCTGTTGATGACAGCAATCTGTCCAGGCCCTGAGGCAGCAAAGCAGCCCCAAACCATAATGCTCCCTCTGCCATATTTCACAGTTGGGATGAGGTTTGATGTTGGTGTGCTGTGCCTTTTTTTCTCCACACATAGCGTTGTGTGTTCCTTCCAAACAACTCAGTTTTGGTTTCATCTGTCCACAGAATATTTTGCC
The DNA here is from genome assembly GCA_036419115.1 of Scarus forsteni. Lineage (NCBI taxonomy): Eukaryota > Metazoa > Chordata > Actinopteri > Labriformes > Labridae > Scarus > Scarus forsteni. Next base: position 211,525 of record JAZDUH010000070.1, read on the forward strand.
AGCAGTGCTGTGGAACATCCAGGTGCTCTTTTGCAAACTTCAAACATGCAGCAATGTTTTTTTTTTTTGGATAGCAATGGCTTCCTTGGTGGTGTCCTCCCATGAACTCCATTCTTGTGTGATGTTTTATGCATTGTAGATTTGTCAACAGTAATGTTGGCATGTGCCAGGGATCTCTGTAAGTCTTCAGCTGACACTCTAGGATTCTTCTTCACCTCATTGAGCATTCTGCTCTGTGCTCTCACAGTCATCTTTACAGGACCACCACACCTTGGCAGAGCAGCAACAGTGCTGAACTTTCTACATTTGTAGACAGTCTGTCTTACCGTGGACACATGGACATCAGGGCTTTAGAGATACTTTTGTAACCCTTTCCAGCTTCATGCAAGTCAACCATTCTTGATGGTAGATCTTCTGAGAGCTCTTCTGTGCAAGGCATGGTTCACATCAGGCAATGCCTCTGAGAACAGCAAACTCACAACTGGTTTGTGTTTTTTATAGGGCAGGGCAGCTTTAACCAACACATCCTATCTAATCACATTGATTGGACCCCAGGTTGGCTGACTCCTGGCTCCAATTAGCTCTTGGAGAAGTAATTAGCCTAGGGGTTCACATACTTTTTCCACCCTCTACTGTGACTGTTTACATATTGTGTTGAATAAAAACATGAAACTTATATTTTTTTTGTGTGGCATTAGTTTAAGCATACAGTGTTTGTCTAGTGATGTGACTTAGATGAAGATCAGAACATATTTTATCACCAATTTAAGCAGAAATCCAAGTAATCCCAAAGGGTTCACAGACTTTTTCATGCAACTGTATGTACATGTTTCTTTTGTTGTTTTCTGCATGTTTGAATTAAAGCATCAGTCACTCATTTGTGTTGATTTCGTGCTTACCTACTTCCAAAACATGCAACCTGTAAACATTTATATTTATCACATTCATTTACCTGCATTGTTTTTAACGTGTATCTGTTTCCCAAACAAATTAATGTGTGTGTTTGTGAATGCATTAGCTTAAATCAGTTTAAGGTAAGTGCTTGATGGGGTTCTGTCCATGTTCTTGTATTAGTGCACAGGAATGGTTTACCACATCCAATATGGTGGACATGCTGACATATAGCAGCAACAGGCCGACCCGGTCAATGAGATTTCTACATGTATTTGAGTAGCAGCAGAATTGACCCTGATGTCAGCCAGAAAAAAATAGAAATTCGTTCTTAGTCATAGATGTACAGTTTGTATGCGTAGAAAGTGATATTTATTCGTTTTTGTATTAATCATCTTCATGTTTAAAGGTGCTATGAGGAGAGTCTGTTACCGGCAAAATAAAGACTCTGCTACCCATGAGCACACGCAGCAACTGTCGTAATGCTGCTTTCCAGTAACCTCGGAACTGGGAGTGACATCATCTCCGACTTATCGGTGTTGTAGTTGAAGTCGGAAAAAAACATGCCGATCTACCAGGCTATTGTTAGCTGTTGTTAGCACGCCCTGTGTTGTTGTTCACAAATATCACATGAAGAATGTGATTATCACTATGGCAGCATTTTTGTAAATGTAAGTCTAACAATACTAAGTATACAGCTGATCTAGAGCGACACACCCCAGTCAGAAGTGCAAATAAATGGATTATTACAGGAGCTAAATAACTGTTCACACTGGGGGCATCCATCTTCCATTGTCAACTCAGGGGTGACGAGGTTTCACCGAGTTCCAGTAAGAAATTCAGACTTCAGGGGACGTTCCAGTTGCAGTTTCTTACTCAGAACTCGGAATTTCTGACTTCTGACTACAACTGGAACGCACCAAAAGATGTGACCCAAACCAAAGCGTGTGTTTGTTGTGATGCTAATGAATGCAGCTCAGACCTTCCTCAGAACTCTACATTGCTTTACAACTCCTTTTTTCAACAACTTGCAGGATGCAAAGCGACAAGGTAATGTATCTCTGTCTAGTTACGTAGTGGAGGTTTATGATGTGTGACAACAAGCCATTTTTGGAAATCTTATTATCATAGTTGTAGCCGGCTATATATTGCTACTTACAACCCAGTGCTCTAAGACGTGTAATATAAATAATAAAATAATATAAATTTGCTCTAATTTTAACCCTCATATTATCCTTGGGGTCAATTTGACCCCATTCAGTGTTTATCATTCAAAAATAATAGTTGACTTTTTTTTTTGGCTTCATATTTCATGACTTTTCCTAATTTGATGGGTACTATTGATTGAGCATAAAATCATTATGATGATTTTTTTTCATTTTGCTGTACACATATTGCACGCATCGGTGTTCCTCTGGGGTCAATTTGACCCCAAGCTGTTTTAGCTGTGTAAAACTTGTCTGTCTGTGTGTGACCCATGTGTGACCTAACATTCCCACACCTGCAGGTGCAGAGTTGATACTTTTGAGTTGATACATGACATGGGGAAGGGGGAACATGGGGGGAATGAATGTGTGTGTGTGGGTCTATGTCGTAGAAACTTGACTGTTGCCATAAAGAACTGTTCCATGTTCTGACTATCTGACAGATGCTCTCATTATGATTTTCTGTTTCACAAATGGGTGAATTTTCAAACACGTAAACCCCCTCAAACACACAAAAAAAGAAACAGACAAAAAAAAGAAACAAATAAAAAAAACACAAAAACAAACAAACAAACAAATAAAAAAAAAAATCCTAAAATTAACAACAAAAAACAAAACCTCCAACTCTGCCACTGCCGGTCCCAAGCCCGGATAACAAAGGAGGGGTGAGTGAGACTTTATAGTGACCACAAACATGTTACAAAAAAGTGGATAAAAATAAGTAAATAAATATGTTTATGAGAGGAAGGGGGGGGGGTTTACCAACATCAATCAGTATGGTTCATTCTGTGAGAGTCATGAACGTGCACCCTAAATAGAAAAGATTTGAATGAAAGATTTGAAAGATACACTAACTCTAAAACTAAAAGTTTGACCTGATGGTGGCGCTGCAGAAAAGGTCATATCATCACCATAAACAATAGGGTTCATACTCTTGTGGTCATTAATGTTGTCAGTAAATTTGAGAAGATTTGGATGAAAACTTTTCAAGATAAATTATTTCTGATTGAAAAGTTTGGCCTGATGGTGGCGCTAGAGGACAGGTCAAGGTTTCATTATCAAGGGGTTATTTATGTATTCAACAAATACACAGAGTTCCTGACACAAGAACATGATCAACAATTTTCTGTAAATCATTTTGTGGAGGCAAATATCCCTGGGATCAGACTGACCCAAAGGGTAAAATGTGTTAGTAATATTTGAGAAGAATAGGAGGGCTAATTGTCTTGTTCCCGAAGTTGAATCCAGGCCAGTCCTGTCCGACCCAACCGGAAGGCAAAGGAATAGCATTTATAGATAACCTATTTTGATGCTATAAAACTCATCTTAAAGTGTGTATTTCCATCAGGCATATATCTAAAAGGGAGACTTTTTTGTAATTACTTAGAAACTCCTCACAGTCTCTTTAAGTGTAACATTATTTAGGTCTAGAAATAAAATAAGATAAAAACAGATCCTCAATATGGTATTAATCATTGTTACAGGAGTAACGGCAAAATGGCAAAAAGAGATAAGCATGGATAAAAACAAATAAAAATAAAAATAATCAAACTACAAGCATTCTGCATTATTTGAATAGTTGTCCACTGCAGAGTAGGGATGTAACAGATTGAAAATTTCATATCTCGGTTCTTGTGACCAAAGTTATTACGGTTATCATTATTATTGTTGCAGTGTGCCTTAAAATGTTCAAAAAGTACTTTAACAGAGTCTTACAATCATTTAACCCCCCAAAATTTTAATTTTAACAATTCTTTTGCCTTTTTATTATCAATAACTGCGTCAGGAAATGCCCTATAAGTTCATTTGTTTAACTTTTTCATAAGAAATAAAAGTAAACAATTCTAGCAAGTATCTGTCATTATTATGTAATAAATGCTTAAACTGTGTGTAATTATAAGAAAAGAAAACATACTGATTTAAACTTTAAAAAGGATTCTCTTCATTAACAATTGTTAATGAACATGTTCAAAGTTTTGAGACGGCCCAAAAATAATCTAAACCTATTTTACAAACACTCTCACATTTTAGTTTGCCTGCAGCATTAGTGTCCATGTTACAGCTCGTTATATTAGACCATGCTCAGGAGTTTTTTTGTTGTTGTTGTTGTTGTTTTTTTACTAGTACCTAAAGCAGTTAGCCTCCTTCATGACTCTCCTCTTGTCTTCTCTTGCCATGGCAGATCTTCTCCTTCTTTAATAATTACAAATAACGATTGATTAAATCCATAAAACACAAACTATGACAGAAAAAGACGATCTATTACGATGAAATAAGGCGCATAAATGGTGAAAGAACAATAAGAACTCACTCCAGAATGATGCTAATGCTCTTATTTACAACCTTTATACATTATTTACAACCAGAAAATCCTGATAAACCTCCTATAATTCACTCAGGTATGGCTCTCTGAATCCTCTCTCTCTCTCTCTCTGCTCGTTTACTCGAGGAGTTACAGCAGTTTTAATCAGGCACATTTTTGTCTTTTACCGCAGTTTCGTGTTTTAGACAGGGTGACTGTGATCAATCAGTTTCCCCTCCATCCTTCCATCCTTTAAAATCCAAACTATGACCAGACTTTAGACTTTAGCCGTTTCGAGTGGAAAAACCTGTGAGAGTCTGAGCGAGGCTTCAACTGCTGGACTTTCAGAGGCCAAACATTACAAGCTGCTCCTCCATCTGTGAGAGACGGCTGCTTCACCGAGGAGCAGACACACCATAGTTCAGGCTTTTCCAGACAAAGAGCAGCATCACAGTGAGTAACTGACACAGTGTGGTGATCAAATACAGTTTGACAGTAATTTTAATAGGACACCTCAATGATTACTGTGGGAAATTTTACTACGGTTTACCATTTTACCAGTATCTGTGACATCCCTGCTTCAAAGAGTTATCATTGAAACTAAAGGGCCAGTTTATCCATTTCGGTTTCTACTGTATGTTTGAGTTGTACATTTTTGAGATATCAGCTGTAGAGACATCTGTATTTTGTGTTTTGGTAAAACTAGACTAACTCACAATAGTCCTGTGATTCTCAAAGAACCAAAAGTACATTTTAAAAATTCAAAACCAGAGTCTAATTCCAACAATCAGGACCTGGTTGCTCAAAATAATCTGCAGACCTTGTTGGTCAGCATGTTCATGTATGAAGTACTTTTTACCAAAACAAAAACATGTGTTTGGATTTTGGGATGCAGTTTATGCCCAAAATGCAAAAAAAAAATAAATAAAAATAAAGGAAATAGGCTCTTAGTTTGAGAGACCTGGCTTTTCTTGTTTTGTATGCTATTGATGATTTTCAATAAAGATAGACTGATTTAATATCAATAATTGTAGTGTATATAATGTAGCTGTTATCCAATTAATCGATTAATCCCATAACAAAAATTGATAGTTGCAGCCCTAATAATTTTATTTACAGTGTAGAAGAGAAAAACAAACAAACCTCCAGTCTGCTTGAAGCTGTCGTTTAAGTTTTCAATTTCGGCTTTGAACCGTTGATGAATTGTCAAAGCCCTGTCAGCCTCCTGCTCCCAGAACTGAGGAAACTCTCCTGTGACTTTGTTCATCCACTCCTGTCTGGGCACCATTTTCCTGGTGTTACTGTTGTAATGATCAATCTGAACATCATCAACCATTCCAACAATCACAAACTCTGGTAAGTTTGAGACTTCAGATGATGCGGTGTTGAAATACTTGAGAGAGTGAAACACTGTGGGAACAAAAATATTTTCATTATTTCAGTTTTATTTCACATTTTATGCATCATTAGAAAGTCACCAAGCACACAGTTTAATGAGGACTTTGAGCTTGGAGGTAAACTAAGCAGGAAAAACAGTCATTAACAAATTACTGCGCTTGGTCCTAAAACATTCGTACATTTGGATAATCTTGGATTAAAAGAAAGACCATAGTTTGGTCCTTAAAAGCAAGAAGACACAGAAGCTGTGTCACCAACCAACACATCCAAGTGGGGTCCACATTTGATTTGCCTGGGTAACATAGGCTTTAACTGAGCGGGCTTTAAAGCTATGGTCTACGATGTGGAAGCTTGGTAAGTCTCAATAACAAGTAAACTTATAAGGCCATTATTGCCCTATGGTCCAATCTAGGCAATACAAAAATCAAAAAGAATGAAAAAAATCCATTCAGTATATCCGCTGCAAAGCAGCATAATAGTTGACCAATCCGAACCGCCGTTCCCAGCAGTTCGGATTGGTCCGTGAGTCCATCCAATCTTCTGTCTCTTCTGCTACGCAGCGTCTCGCCCATGGTCCAGCCTCCTCCCCTCTACCTCTCTCATATAGCGGTGAGCAGCTAGCAGCATTAGCTACTAAAGCATCATGGAGCCGGGAGGCTGCTTCTGTCACCCTCCATATCGAATAGAAGGAAACGTAAAAGTTTGGAGGAAAAGGCTGAAGTAAGGAAGAAATATGAGCAATACAGGTCCCAATGGAGACTCATAATTGGATAATCGTACGATGGAAAAAGCTGCAGAATGATTTGGGATTATTGAACACTGCGCCGGCCACCGGCTGACGAACGACCGCAGCTCCGACCGCAGTGCGCTGTCCGACCTTCAGCACCGCCATTCCACCCCTGGTTGAACAGGTAATAGCTTTGTTTACTACAGTGGGAGATGTCTGCTGAATAACTCTGGTTAGTCTGTGCCTATACTGGCTTATGACTGGACGTTGTTGGTTGGGGCGGGTAGGCTCTGTCAATAGATTTTAGCCTGTTAGCCACTCATCGTTAGCATTGTAAACTGAGCTGGTGAGGACATGCCGAGAAAGATAAATCCTCGCCCACAATCGGCTTTGCTCTGGTGACGCCAGACCTGCTTCGCTGCCGGTCCAATTGAAATGGCTACCGCTGTGTGTTACAAGGGGGATGACCGTGGTATTTGTTACTTTCAGTTGAGCTGAGCTGTTTTTGGTTGTTGATATTTTATGTCAGCCAGCTTGTTGCTCTGTCAGAGGAGGCATGTTATTATGAGGCGACATGAGCTGGGGGCGGGATCTTGGAACACGGAGGGGAGGGGTGAGTGAAGGGGGGGCAGGCTGTGTTTTTCAAATCTGTCTCAACGGTCAAACTGGTTTTCAGATCGTAGACCCTGGCTTTAAGTGGGTTGGTGTAGGGCCCCACATGGGCATCCCAAAAGAAGCTACATGGGCAAGAGATGGGCATCCCAGCTGGCCAGCACATATGGGCACTAGATGGGTCCCTAGTGGGCCTTGACCTACTGTATGTGAAATGAGCTGCAAATTAAATTGTTTCAGGTAAAATAATGTTGTTATATACTGCTGTACAATGTTATGTATTATTGATGCTTATGATGTCATTAAAATGTTTTGATATTTTAAGTTTATTTATCCCACACTAAGGAAATTTACATAGTTGCAGCAGCATTTAAAGAAAGAGAAATATATGGCTAATTGAAAGAAAATATTTATGGACTAAGAAAAGAAAACAAATAGTAACATTTCATGTAAGTTATTTACAGTATAGTTACAATAGAACAAAAATAAAACTGTTTGATTGTCCTAAAATATTGTATTTTAATGTGAGGTTAAAAAAACTGAATAAACTCAACCACAACCATAGACTATCTACTCCTTTAAATCGCCACTGGATGTTTTTCTGTACAGTCTGTGCATGTGTGTGGTGGGAGTTGTGATGGAAATGTGAGAAGGGTAATCTCATAATTAATTCTGGAGTTGGTTACCCCTCAAGATGAAGAACAGCTCAAACTCAAAGAGGACTTTTAAATTCTGCAAAACAATGTTGAAGTACGTCCTCACTAACAAACAACACTATAGAATAAAAAATTTGAAGAAAATAGCATTGTGTAGACCTTAAAGTGTGTTCTTCTATCTTTTTTCCGTGAAGGGAATTTTTTTTTTGCTAGGTGGCTATGGATGGCTAAATGTCCGTTAGTTAGTTTGCTATGTCTCAAATGAGCTTAACAGTAATGTCCTAACTTACCAATGTAGACTCACTAATTACATCAGAACTACGTAACTGTCTGACAATAGACCCAAATATCTAGATATTTTTCTTCAAATATGTTGAACAACAATTTATTTTCAAAGAGTTATAAGAAATACTACATTACCCATAATCCCAATGTTTACCAGCGGGGTCTATGATAGGCTAAACTCTTTCTAAACTGCGAACAGTGTTCATGTTTCCACTGGGAGGTGAGTGAGTCATCGTCACGAAGATTGGTAATACAATTAATGTAACAGAGTATTTTTTCTAATGCTATAAGCACACAGAACAACACATACTATAACAGCGCAAAGCATGTGTTAGCAACATAGATATGATGTCATAACGCAGAACGTTTAACTTTGTGACAGTTCATGAGCAGCTGTGTTTGATTTTTTGAGTGTGTATGTAAAGTGTTATTCTGCGTTCACACCGCATGCTACTTGTTCTACTTCGGTGATCACTCTCCATGCAAAGTCAATGTACAGCTGGGATAGGATGAGGCTAACCCTCCCGCGATGTGTTTGCTGCGTACAAGATGATCACTTCAGTCGTCGCGCGATGTCAAAGTTAAAATAGTTGAACTTTTCAGGATTTTTTGGTAGACAATTCTCAAATCGATTTTTTTCTTTCAAAAGTAGTTTTTATTCCTAATTTAAATGCTTCATGTTGGTCTGTGTTAATAAGCCACTTTTAAATGCAGTCCAGGCTTTTGGAGAGAGAGTTTAAACAGCTGGTTAAAATATATTGCTGCAGTTCTGCTATGATGTAGCATATGTACTGGCTAAATGTAGCGGCTAATGGTTAACCGTTAACTGCTACAGCTAATGGCTGACAAGGGCAATCAACAGTAAATGGCCAAAGTGACAAACTGTTGTTAGTGGCCGCTAGCAGCTAACGGCTAGCGGCCACTAGCCTCTAGCTTAACTACCTTAAGACTATTGTTTCACACTAAATTTTACCACACAGATGGATCATTTAACACTTATATGTGACATAAACCTTGTCAAAGACAATCCCTATGAAGTAAACTTCTGAGGAGAGCAGATTTCACCAAGTAAACCATTTCATTTTCATTGTTTTTTCGCTTTTTTTGTTTGTGTAATTTATAATGCTGTTTATTTATTTTATTTAAAAGCTCTTGACATTCTAATTACAGCTAAATATTAATTTAGTAATAATTGACTCTGAAGACCCCATGCTGTTTCGTGGTTTTTTCCCCACTATTGTTTTAATTACACAGAGTTTGGCACCATGATCATGAACATTCAGGATCACACCTCACACAAACCCACCTCAAGACATGAACTGCCCTTTAAATACATGACTATATGTATACTTTCTTGGACTGTGAAGCATTAAACGGCTGTTGTGTTTGGTATGAAGACTGAATTAAAACTAGAGAATTTGCATTTCCATGCAGGAAATGCGTTGAAATACTGAGTGTGACTGCTGAAACTGTGAAATGAAATTGCTAAAAGTAATGCAAAGAAAGTTGAAAATGTGACATGAATAGTTGTAAGCAGTAGATCACGGCTGAAAATGTGTGAAATGTGCAACAAAAATGTTTGCAGAACATTATAGATACTGAAGCTCAAGTGTGCAGGTCACGTGACCACACTCTAACTTCAAAGAAAAGTGCAAAAGTTGATGCAGCTTCAACAGTCATATCTCAGAAACTGTAGCAGATAGTAAAAAGTGCACTAAAACTGTTTGCAGTTGTGAAAGACAGCAGAAAATGAATGACTGTTTTGTAACATGGTTAAATGTGTTGATATTTGTAGTTATACCTAATAAAGTGGCCAGTCAGTGTAATACGTCCAAAGTACGGTTGAGAGTGTTAAGACAAGCGTGATAACGCGATTGTAATGAAGAATCTGTACTAGATGGAAAGAAAAGTACATCTGTCTCAGCCTGGATTTGAAACCAGGTCTCTCGCTCCATAGTCCGCTGCTCTAATCTTTCAACCACAGGACTATTTGCTAAATCATGGAAATCACGGTATTTCTCCTGTGGTATAGAGCATTCTAATGACGCTCGGTACTTCCGGGTAAACGAATGCTCGCTGTGTCTAAACCAGAATAGATATCAGGAAAAGGATTTCACCGTGAGCGTCCCAAGAACCTGCTAAAACGTTAAATAAAATTCTCATATCTGTACTGTTCAAAATGTTAACACAGTGATGAGTTAAAAACGCGCTTCAAACTGCAGCATTCGGCTGTCCGGGGCTTCGGTCTGAAGTCACGTGACATGCTGAACACACACAGATTTCCTCAAAAGTTGGTGTTGCTTAAAAAATCATATTTAAAAAACTATAGAAGCCAGCAAAAAGAAGATATGTAAAAATAGCGGAGAAGTCAGTGCAGCTTTTAAAGCACGAATGAAGTCTGTAGGTGGAAGCATGCCCAATCTGTGGAGCTTCAAAGTTGCTGAAATTTTCAGCAGACCTGTAGAAATGTCCCATTGATTTCAATGTAAAAATACATGTACAAATTATTTTTTACTGTAAAAAGTATAACTGTTAAAGCTGTGAAAAATACAAGCGCCCTTCTCCTGAACATGCTGCATGTCAATTTTTTTCTATGAAAATCTGTGCAAATTTGAAGCCTGTGAAAGGTGCAAAATCTGAGGAATAAGAAGAAAAAGAAAAAGAAGAATAAATTTTAGGAAGAACAATATGTTGAAATGCTGACTCAGCATTTCAACATAAATACAACCTCTGATACTTCAGTCAGAAGGACGAGAAACATTTCTGTCTTCACAGTAAATGGACTTAAATCAATGTTCACTCACCAGCCGTCGAGTCCTGGAGGAAAAGTCCAACAATAGTCAAAAACACCACAGTCTTCATTTTGACCAGTGTCTTCTTCAGCTTTGAGCCAATTTTCAGTCTTTCTGTTCCTGTCTGAACTGATCCAGTCTTGGTTTTGAGAAGAGGAAGGAAATGGAGGGGGGGGGGGTCTTCAGCCATCTCAGCCAACAGGAATTTAAGTTGACCAGTAACTGGGTAAATCTGAGCGGAATAGGTTATAAGTGAAAGAAAGTGGAGGCACACATGTCTTGATTTGTTTTCTTCTGCTCACTGCATTTAATAGTCCAGTAAACATAATCCCAACATACAGTCGCATCAAACATGAACAATAATCACCGGGGTGAAGATAGTTTAGTATATAATATTCACCTTTTTTAAGATCACCTCCAATAGCTCGGCGTCACAGCACCGATTTCTCACAGTTTGGGGACATGTTGGAGAGCAGATTAAAGTAGACTTTTCACAGTGTTGATGAACTTTAAATAACCACTGATAATGACAGTAATAACGATGCAATGATAATGGGGTCGCACAGAAGTGAATGTGATGGTGGCTATAGGCTGAGTAATCCCGAAATTCAACGTAACACAGCCCTGTGGGGGAGGGCTGATCATGGAGAGCCACAAGCTCTCATGACAATGTGTCACACGTTTATAAAACATGTTTTAGACTGAGAAAAGAAATAATTTGATTCTAAAACCAAAAAGATATTGTTCTGCTCAATAACTGGAGACCTGTATACTCAACAATGACTATAAACTGATTCTCTGATATTTGCTAAAAGAATTAAAGAAGTCTTAGACAAAAAAATAGATGAGACTCACGTTTTGTTACAAATAGACATATATCTAACAACATTTCTCAATTTCTACAGGGCCTTTGATACCATCAAAAAAAATTTTTCACTGTTTAAAGAAATTGGGCTTTGGTGAGTGTTTTTTAAAACCTTGTATGCCAATGGTATCAGCTCAGTTAAGATGAAAAGTGACACAACCCAAAAATTTTATTTGAAATGTGGCATCTGCCAGGGATGCCCTAAAACCATAGAAGCACCACCGACAATTGTAACAGCACAAACAAGCACAAATAAAGCAGCGTAATGCTATCCAGGCAACCTGTATCTCGTTTTTTTTCCCACCTGTAGCTTGTGAAAGTTCACTGGAACAGCAGTCAAACTCGTAACTTCAACCAGATCGATGTACTCTGAGTTACGACTTGTGACGTCACATCAGTGCATAAACAATGTGGCAGCCTCCAAATAATGACAAATACTGTTAAGTATAAACTTCAGTTACCTTATGTGCCGTTTCCCCCCCATGTTTCACCCAAATGAGCAAATTCATAAAGCATAAATCTTATAATGGGTGCCATGTTGTTGTTTTTTTTTAAAACCGTGGTCATAATTAGTCTGGAATGCTTTTAGGTCAGAACTCAGAGATTTCAACTGGGAAATTTCCGAGTTACAGGTCGCCTGGAATGCAGCATATTTCCAGACTATTTTTCCGAAATTTTGCGTGGGGTCGGGGACCAGCTTCACACAGGTGTTTGTTCTGTGTCATAAATATGCACAATTTTCTAAAGGTGAGTTCACACCGGACACTACTTGTACTACCTCGGTGATCACTCTCCATTCAAAGTCAATGTACAGCCATGATGGGGCGGGGCTAACCCTCCCGCGATGCAACGGCCCCGTACAAGACGATCACTTCACTCGTCGCGTAATGTCAAAGTTAAAAAAAAGTTGATCTATTTAGGCGATGTCGCGTGTGGCTGTGCAGCACCAGTCAATCAGCGGTGTGTGTACGCGTGACGGTACCCGAGACAGTGTGATGGAGATTATTATAAGACATCCAGCTTCAGGCCCAGCAGGGTCCCCTGTCTGTCACCAATACACACTGCCTGTCAATGTCCTCACACCTCCTTCACCAGAAACCCATCACCTTTTGCTTGCAGACACCCCACCATATATGACCTCTCCTTTTGTTCCCCCACACCAAGCCACCTTTTGTTTTCCCCCGCAGACTGACCCCAAACACCCATCAGTGACATCTCCATGTTAATTGTATTTCCTCGTCTGCTTACCATGCCTGCCTGTTTAGCGTGTTTTCCCTGTCTAGACGGAAGACCCACCTGAGTCTTTTTTGTGTATTTGCCCATTACTTAGGGGTCCTTGGTCTTAATACGGGGTCCTTTGGCATACGAATCACTCATGCGTCAACTGGCCTTTCCTGTGCACTGGAAATAAAAACTCTTGTCTGCCGGCAGAAGTCTCTATTTCATTTTTCACCAGAAACAGGGAAAACTTCCACGACAACAGGCAGTTATTCATCCGGACTACAGGGCGGATGAGTTCCGTCTAGGTGGAACTAATGACAGTGAGGACATTAGTTCCAGATCGGATCGCGGTAAACTCACAGATAATACTGCTGCATCATCAGCTGCAGTGTTTAGTGTTTTTTCAGAGAGTGACAAGGATACAGCTGGAATAATGTACGCTAATACATCCTATAATTATATATATGATATGATCGCGGTGAAACTCGAGAAGACGTGATGTCACCGAGCGACAGCCGACGGCAGCGGTTACATTATGGACGTGCGGCACTACATCAGTGGGTGACGCGACTTTGGTAGCTGGGTCGCTTGTGGTATGAACGCAGCATAAAAGATGACATCACTGACTGCAGGCTATTGGTCAGACAATGTCTTCATCAATGAGTCATGAGCGCGACGACCTAGCATGCTAGTGGAAGCTACTGTTAGCTTACCCTCATATGTCTTTTCTGGATTGCTCTCGTCCTCGGCTTCATTCTGTTGTATAGCTTCCAAAACTCTCCTGTGCCTCTCAAGGGATATTTCTTCTTGCCACCTGCAGCCTTCTTCTGCTTTCCTTTTTTACTCGGTTTGTGACAAAAAGCCACAGATTGTTGTGTTGCGCTCAAAATGATGTCACTGCAGAGCCGCTGCATGTTGTTGGGCAGGCGACTGGGGCTAATGGAAAAGCAGCACGAGGCCAATAAAGTAGAGTAGGGCTAATGGAAAAGGGACAATAGAGACTGAGGAGGACCAGGTGAGTGAGGCTGAGATCTTCTCCCTTCTCTCCTCTGATGATGATGAGGAGACAGGTGAGGTCATTTTTCCAGCCCTGTCTCCTGATGACCTCCTCAGACAAGTGGAAGATCTCCATCAGTTGAGAACTTACCAGGACGACACGGTCTATGATTTATCAGTCTTTGTCAGAGGATGAGGAGTCTGACGGGAGTGAAGGTGAGATCCTCTCTCAGATCTCTACTCATGGTGAGGATGAGGATGACAGTGAGGTCAGTGATGAGGACTTTGAGGATGATGAAGGTGAGGTGAGTGAAGGACAGCTAATCATCCTGCCTCCGTCCAAAGACGAGGACGATGACTCAGCTGGGATGTCAGCCCTGTCGACTCTGACTACAACAGCCTGTCTGATGAGGATGAAGAGGACTCTGAAGATGATAAAGACAATGGAACATCTCAACCATCTGTGACAGACTGGCTCCATGTCTTCATCCTCACCTGCTGCTGGAGGTGGAGCCACCTCTCCTTTTGGTATTGAGCTACTGTTTCTCGGACCTTCAGACAAGAAGCAGGGTTCATTTCTTCTTCAAATCTTTGTTCCAAACTGAGATTCAGATGGTTTGTTTATCTGCTTTCTTTCCCAATTAGGTATTTGTATCTGGAGGTGACAGATGTGTGGTTATAATGACACTAACAAGTCTTTGAGTCTTTTTGTATTTTATTAAGGGATCCAGGGAGTCCAGACTAGAGAGGAGTCCAGCTTTGTGCAGACCATGACGTCCACCAGAGGACCATGATCCAGCTTTGTGCTCAAGAACAGCAGTGAAATCCTCAAACCAAGGTATGACTTCGACTGAAAATACAGCTTCAGAGTTTGTGTTGATCATTCTGTGGACTCCTTCTTCTCTCCTGCAGGATGTGGAGCAGCTCCTTGACAATGAGACTAAAACTTCTGCCTCCATCCAGATGGGAGGGGTCGTGTAGTTTCTTGCTGGTTGATGTGTTGATATGTAGATGCAGTTGATGAAGACGCTTCGCCGACACAGACTTGTTTGTATCAAGCAAGTGTCTGAATCAGGCGCGCCGGACTGCCTGGAGGTTCTCCTCCGAATGAAAAACCTCCCGAGCAGTGAAAACGGACATGCATTTATACCTTGACACATTCTCTGAAGTATACAGAAAAAATGGACTTTCAGCAGACCAGAACATCTGAGATGAATTACCAGTGTTGACACTGGGAGCCTGAAGTGACGGCCTTTAACCTCTGGCACAGGGTTCATCAGGTTTAAGCTTTCAGCTGTTTACCTTAGCACAGGAGTCTGGTTTTTGTTAAGGAAAAACAAGTGAAGAATGTTCTTTACTGAGCATGTTGGGCATAACATCCTAAGTGACACTAGGCCTCAGACACGTCTGTCGCCAACCATGGGACAACTTTTTAGGACTTTGACCACCAGTGTTTAACTCTACAGACCACCTCTGGAAAATACTAGAGCTGGGGGTCAAGTCAATAGTCTATCTGTCCTCAGTTCTTGCCTGAGCAGGAGTTTCTCATCAGCCATTTTAAGGACTGTGCCATGGATGTGTTTGAAAAGTCCTTTTCTGTAAGAAACCTTTGTAACTGAAGAAATTACCCGGAAGCTTTTCAGCGTTGGGCATGATAAGGACCATTCAAATTCTCCAAAGGAAAGGAGGGTTGTTGTTTCCTTTATCATCTCCTTTAGCTTAGGAAACACTGGACCATTCGTTAAGAAAGGAAAGGGGATAGAAACAACCCATAATGCCTTGTGGCAGGTGATGTTTGTAAAATCGGCTTTTCGTTCATTTCAAAAGAAATGTTATGAGAACAATGCATGGCTAAAGTCTTGATGCAATGTTTTGTTTCAGCTGCCATCTTTTTATGAATGAGGAAAAAAACAAAAGCCACAAAACCTGGAAAACAGAAGGAGTGAATCGATGGAGAAAGGGTCTGGAGGGAATTAAAGAGCACAGTGCCTCAGAATCACATATAGTATGTGCGCTATGAAGTAAAGCAACTTTAAGAGGAGATCACTGGAGGCAGGTTTGAAAAGGTTGACCACACATTACAAGCTGCTAAAGACACAGAAAGAGAAAAAAAAACGGAGAAATCCTGTCCGGCTTACCAGACATCACTCTTTACCTGGAAAGACAACCACATCTTTTTAGAAGGGATGTGAGACCCTGTCGAGCCAAAATCAGCGTAATTTTCTAGAGTTGGAGCTGTTTAGTAAATATGACAGTGTAGTTAAATTACACCTGGAAGCGATAAGAGAAAAGCAGGGACCTCTTAAAAGACTTCTTGCCCCCTCCTCTCCTACAGAGCTCGTTTATATTTTCAAAGCTTTGGCCACATCAGTCAAACGAGTAATCCAAAAAGAAATGCAAGAGAGTGAAACCTTTTCAGTTCTCACAGATGAAACCACAGATGCTGCACACACTGAACAGGTTTCTTTAGTTATCAGGTGGGTAACACCCAAATCAAGGAGTGCTTTCTTCAGGTGAGTAATGTTCATAATACAGGTGGAGATGCTCTTAGAAAGGTAGTGATAGATCCACTGGGAGGAAATGATCTGAAGTTGGAAAACATCAGAGGTCAAGGGTATGATGGTGCTGCAAACATGAGCCGACGCATTAAGAGTCTTCAGTCAAGAATCCTAAAAAGAAATCCAAAGGCCTTGTATGTGCTCGGTCAGGCACATTGCCTTAATCTGGTGTTGGTTGAAAGTGCAAAGTCAAACATCTGTTTGCCAGCTTTTGTACCTTCTACTTTTGTGGCCAACTCATCCAAACAACAATCTGCATTTGTTGAAATGCAAAAGACAGTGTACCCTGATCAGCGTCCACTGGAACTGCAGAAGCTGTCAGACATACAGTGGGCCTGCAGAGAAATTGTCCTCTGTACTTTGAGGAATGTCTTCCCAGCTGTCATGCAGTTTCTTGAGGAAATGACACAGCAAGACCCACCAGACCCTTCAACAGGTGATGCTGTGATTGTTCTCCAGAGCATTAACTTTGAATTCCTCCTGTGTCCAAAGATCACCTGTCCAATCTTCCAAGTGACTGCAATGGCCTCTGATGCTTCGCAGCAGAAAGACATAGACCTGACTCAAGCATACAAAGTTGTTGATGAACTTTTACAGAGACTGGCCCAAAGCAGAACAGAGATGGAGTTTGAGAACATGTTTAAACAAGAGGGGTGTAATGAAATGGTCAACTCATGAAATGATACGAAATAGGAGACGGGGCTCACCATACCAAATACTCATGATACAATATAAAGATTACAGAAAATCCCCAGCAACAAAGTGTTGTGCAAAAATCTTTTTTTTGTCTTCCTGATGCAGACATACAAAAAATATTGCTGCATCAGTACCAAATAAATGCTCTTTGAAAAAAAACTAAATTGTAGTTTTTCCCCTTATTTAGACTACAGTGCAAATACAAACACAAAATCTCAATAAAAAGTGCTTTGTTGTTGTAACAATCAGGATAACTGCATTCTTGAATGAAAAGGAAAACAAATAGCAGTCCTCAGAGCTGCAGTTTAGACCTATAAATGTCTGAACTGTGAACTATAATATTTAGCCTATAACAGTGAATATACTTCTAATCTTCAAGTATGATCAAATTCTGTCAACTCAACAGTAGATGCAAAAAACAAATATTGTTTTTTATGCAGACTTACACAAACATACAGTTGCTTCCTGTCTCCAGTTCAAAGTAGTTGGTAGTTGTAGTCGCCGCAGTATACGGTGAACTGTAGCGTCATATTTTGCACACAGTTGTTGTTTTGTCCGCAATCTTCTCACCGTTCTCTCGTCTTTGACATGGGAAGACAAAATAGGTCCACACAACCGATTTTTTTGACGAAGGAGCGTCAGCTAATCCTCCACCTCGTCTTCCTCCATATTGAAGCAAGTGTTTTGCTACGGTAGGCGATGAGGAAAAAAAATCACCTTTGCGTTTTTTTATTTCGTGCGTCCTTGAATTTTATTCCATCATTTTTTATTTTGCATATAACAGGCTACATCATTGGGCCTGGACCCCCCAGCAGAGATTCCTGGTCAAGCTAGGAGGAGAAAATTCCATCAAAGTGCAAAGTCACTGTCACATAGCTACTGCTGACCATACTCTTCCTACTGCAGTGACCATTTGTTTAAAAAAAATGTAAAAAAATAAAATAAAACATCAAACTAAAATTTAATCCCAACTTAAGGATGACTGATGCACCGTGGGGATGTGATTTACGCAGGCAAAAGAAGTCCAATGTTCAAAAGTTCTGCGGATTCCAATGGTTTATTTTTTGGCCAACGAGCAAACAAAATTCGTAGTGTTTTGAATGTGACAATCACTCTCTGTCCAGGAAAGTTAGATGACACGTCTGTGAGAACTTTGTTTTATAAAGCAATGACTATTGTAAACAGCCGTCCCTTAACCGTTGACCTAATCAATGATCCAACCAGTCTAGAGCCTTTAGCTCCTAACCATCTCATCTTAATGAAATCAAAGCTGGCTTTACCTCCCCCTGGAAACTTCACAAGTGAGGACAAGTATGCTTTAATAAGATGGCGTAGGGTGCAGTATTTAACTGAGCAGTTCTGGAGTCGATGAAGAAGGGAGTACCTTCTGAACATTGCTTTGCGACAGAAGTGGCATGTTCCTCAGCGCAACTTGAGAGTAGACGACATTGTTCTTATAAAAGAAGAAACTCTTCTAAGAAGTGAGTGGCGTCTGGGACGGTTGATTGAAGCCAAAGAAAGGCCTGATGGGTTTACTGACAGGGTTAAGGTTCAAGTAGAAAGGAGAAAGGAAACTGGCAACAAAATGAGCCACACCCTCAGTTATCGAACAACCTGTTCAAAAGTTAGTACTTTTACTCTAGAGTGAATAAGACTTCATAAAAAATGTAAAGGTTAACCCTCAAATCAGACATATCTGTGAGGATTCACCCTTCTGCTCCAGTTTGCCTCTGCTCCTCTCTCCCTCCCCTCTCGGGTTTCTCCTCTCTCTCTCTCCTGGGTGCTGTGGCTTGGGCGTGGCCTGGAGCAGACCTGCAGTGGAGCCTCACCTGTTCCCTGTTCTCCTGATTACCTGACTACTTAAACCAGGAGTTTCTGCAGTGGGGCGCCGGCTGATTGCACTTCACTTGTGGTTCATTTCGCCTCAGTCTCTCAGTGCCTGGCTTTAAGTCCTGTCTCCGAGACTTGGAGCTCATTCTTTTCTCTGATGTTTCTTTGTGTGCTTTTGTTCTCCATACCTGAGGACTCACCTACTCTTTCTTTGTCTTTCCAGGTCTCCACGAGCTCCTGCCACCGCCACCCTCACCTGTACATAGTTCACTTTTTGAAAAGACTTTTTGTGTTTTTTGAACCTTTTGAGAATAATAAATCCTGAGGTAACCACCTTGCAGATCGTTCTGCCTCTGCTCCAACCTTCTATATTTCAACACCATATCCTAACACAATCAGCCGGCCTCTCCATGGAGTCTGTGAGGTTTGATCAATTAAAGGAAGCATTGTCGTCACATGGAAGTCTCCTGGGTCAACATGACACCATGCTGAGAGGGGTGACAGGCTCACTTGAGAAACTCGCACGCCAGGTGCACCAAATGAACAATCAGCTCAGTGAGCTCACCTCTCCTCCTGCAGCCCTGGCGAGTGCTCCCTCTGCCTCTCGTTCTGCTTCTCTCTCTCAAGACAAGGGTAGCTTCAAGGAACCATTTGTCTCTCAACCTGAGCCTTTTTTGGGTGATTTCAGTTCTTGTAGTCATTTTCTATTTATTTTTCACCTAGTGTTTAAGCTCCAACCACATAGCTATGCTTCAGATGAAGCCAAAATTGCTTAGACCATCAACCTTCTTTGTGGTAAGGCAGCTAAATGGGCTACAGTGTTGTGGGAAAGGGGGTCTAGCATTCTTCTTTTGAGACATTTTCCTCCCAGTTACGCAAGGTTTTTGACCACCCCGTTCAGGGCCAGGACGCCGCTAAACAGCCTCTGACTTTATCCCAGGGTTCTCAATCTGTAGCAAGTTATTCAGTGGACTTCCAAATCCTAGCGGGTAAATGTGGTTGGGATCAAAGGTGCCGTAGGCAGGATTATGCTAATCAGTGCTAATTTTTCTGTGCTTTGTTTGGCTCAAATGTAAGATTATCCACCGAGATCCTTTTATGAGTGTATTATAATTGCACTACAGCGAGATCGCTGCGTTTCCGTTTGTCTATATTATGAGCTGACAAAGATTCTCGACCGCTCCAGGTATCTTTGACCAATCAGAAGAGCCCCTGAGGGTTCTGTCCTGATTGGTCGAGGGGCGGCGCTTTGTCCTTCATCGTGATTGGTTGTAAAGCTCTTCGTTCTCGTGAACGCGCATGAGGAAGTCCTGGTTCGCAGATTTACCTTGCTCGCCAGGAAAACAAATCCGAACCAGAATGAGAACCAGCATATAACATCCAAAGTGCTGAAGGTCAGCATGTAGCTGGAGTGTGTAACAAAATCTGTTTAGAAGAAGACCAGCGGAGGGCAGTGATACGCTCTGCAGCGTCTATTCTACCAGATTAGGTAGTAGAAGAAGAACAAGTCCGAGGAAGAAGTAGAGCATTACACCTCGAATAATGGCGGACAGCAGCAATCCAGCGGGCAGCAGGAAGATGCAGATTCCCTCTTTACCCCAGGCAGCTTCCACCAAAAAGTCAGGGATCGTCAAAACGCTTACAGAAAGAGTACGAGAAGGAGGACCATGCGTGAGATAAAACGAGACAATGTTGGCTTTGTATTTGAGCGGAGGAGGACCCCTCTTTAGGACCTCAGGGGTTTCAAATCTACGTCTGATGGACAAGTGAGTTTTTTTACCCTCTGATGTTGCTTACTCGGTTTTATGGTATTAAACAAATGTGTTTAGATTCCCTCTTAGACCAGTACTTTATGGGCATTTACTCTATACGTGAAATCACGGCCTGTTTTACCCACCGGGCTTTGTAAACTGAAGTAATCTGGTGAAATCCGAGATGTCCGAGATGTGCTATGTTTGAGATTTCCCGAATATTGAAACACGTCGAGTGTCTTAGCACCAGGATGTAAGACATTTTCTCTGATTTCAGTTACCAGAAAGAGGAGACTGCAACCTCCTCCTCAATCAAATGACAGAGCAAGAGTAGTGGTCCCTGCCCCCACCTCCCCAATCTGGTGCAGAGACTCTTTCAGACAGGTAAACATATTATAAAATAGAGGTATCATTTAAGGGAGAGAGGGGTAAGCCACCCCCTGTTTCTGGTAAACAGTAAACAACTCTTTTCACGTGGCCCTAATTTCAGAAAGCCCTTAGAATTTCACCCCGTCTCTGATGAAAATGAGACCCAGGCATAAATAGTTAGTACTTTTCAACACACAAAAAATCTTTTTCGTGTGTCAAAGTAAATTTTCTGCTTGTCAGGTATTTTGAGATTGGTATCAAATTCAGTTTATTCGGGTCTAAAATGGTGTATTATAGTCATATGTAATTTAACCACTGTAGTGTAAGTGTGTGACTCTTTGGCCTAAAGATTAGTCTGAATAGCAAAGGTAGCTACATTTTTTTCAAAATGTTGACGATGAGGCAAAGTGAGCCATTGGTTCCTTTTATACCACCAAAACTTTGAAATGTTTTATTGATACACTAAATCATGAAACACTATTTAATGTTATGTTAATTAACTGATGTGTCTGATCAGATGTTAAACATTATAGTAAATCATGTCGAGGGTAAACTAGAGGAAAACCAACTGGGGCTCAACACCCCCTGCTGAGATGGAGAAAACAATATAGGAGTGAAATATTGACTGTCAACCTTGCAGAGGTTTATGGTGAAGAGGATTGTTTAAACTTAGTTGTTTTAGCAAGTCTGAACTTGTAAAAACTCATTTTTGTTGTGTCTCTTTGTATTTCTCCTTGCCTCAGTGACAACAGCAGTAAAAATGGCTAATCTTTTCCCACTGTCCTCTATAGATATTTTTTTGTATACATTATTTTCTCTCTTTATAGTTTGTGTTAAAGTGAAGTTGAGGAAATATCTGAAAAAGAGTTAAATGATATCAAAAACTCAACAACAGTGTTGTGTTTCTTTTATATCTACTTTGACAGATAGCTTTGGCTGGGCAGAGAAGACTTGAGAAGAAAGCAGCAGAGATGAGACTTGGTGTCCAGATGAGGAGCCAGTACATGTGTCTTATGATGAGGAAGAGCAGCAGCAGGAGGAGGAGGAGTGTATGCATGCTTGCAGGCGGCCCTCGTCCTACGATCCAGGATCTGCTCAGGACTGCTCATCCACTTCCTGGTGTGATGGACCTGTCCCTTGTGTGTCAATATTTAAAAAATGGACAATTTTTTAAATAAAGTATTTTTTTTTTTTTTTACCATATTTGTCTATAATGGAGCTCTGCAGTGTTTAGACTTTATCTTATATTAAATGTGACAGTGATATTTGATGTAAATGCTCGGGTTCATCCAATATGACTTCAGGATGTAAATTTCAATCATAACTTTACAAAAAGTTAAATTAGCAAGACTCCAGTTCAGCAAACTTAAACGACTGAAGCAAATCTAGAGCCTAAGTTTCTCATAGGTTACAAAACATTAAGATCTAATGTATATAATAATTGCAAACACAAAATAGTTTATCATAGAAAAAGTCTCAAAGGAATTTGAATGTGGGAAAAAACGTATGCATATCATACTCGGGTCTTTTTAAAAATAGAGACAGCATTTGTAATTGAATCTACTGAGTTGTCTAAAGAGCATCTTCAACAAAGAGCTGTGGTCTAATAATACATTCACTCCAAAGTGAAGCAGATAAGTTGTTACATTCAAAAACATCAACTCTGAAAGGATGTAAACTTACAGGATAGTAAAGACAATATTCAATTTTAGACTGAAAATCAGCATAATGTATAAATATAAATAAATACAAGAAGAAACACAGTGCAACGTATTTATTAATTTCTAAATTTCAAGTAAACAACAGTAATCAAAATCAGTGTAGTTTCACAAAAATGAATAATGTCAAATAAATCTAAGTATTTAAAAAGGTATCAAGTAAATGTAATTGTAGAAAGGAAAGGCAGGACTGTGCAAATCTATACTTCAGGTGTGTATCTCAAATCGATTTACAGCAGATTTTAAACATGCACCACACTCAGTGGAGTGTGATGGAATATAAATAAGATCACTTCAATCTTAGCAAACTAAACACAGTTTCACTCCAACAAAGACGACTATTACTAAGAAATAAAAACCTTTACAACACAGAGGACTAGCCTCGACCCCTCAGTGCTCCTCAGGTATACTGATACACCCCGCGGCCAAGACCTCTTCCTCTCCCACGTCGGCAGCCACTCTTCGGACAACACCGGAGACCCGGGGCAGCCTCCCCGGCCAACACCGCGGGTCTGCGGCGGGCTCACCGGCAAACACTGCGGGTCCGTCGCAGGTTCGTTGCGGTCTGGGACGTTTTTCCAGTTCATCTTCGGGAAACTGAAATATGTCCACAAAACTCCGGGAAAGGAAAGTCCGTTTGACGAGTAATACAGCCGTCCGTATCACATATTCCCAGGTCAAACATTCGTCGCCCTTTTTTCTGGTTAGCCTTACTGATTAGTGGTTTTCTTAAGGCTACACAGCTGTTCAGTCTAAATTCCTTGAGTTCCCTTCACATTGTGTGTGTGGAAATGCTCTTACTTTCACTATTAAACACACCCCTGAGTTCTACTGTTGTTTTTCTTTGATTTGATTTGGACAAACGCAGTGTTGGGCACGTTACTTTACAAAAGTAATTAGTTATAGTTACTAGTTATTTTACCAAAAAAGTAACTGAGTCAATAACGGAATTACTCCTTCATAAATGTAATTAGTTGCCAAGTAAAGAAATTGATGCGTTACTTTTTTTGAAAAAGCTTTTGCTGCTTGAACTGTGTGTCTATGTGTCTGTGTCCTTCCTTGTTGTTACCTGCTGCAGCAGTTCACGCCGGAGCGTGTGCAGGGGAAGTTGCCTGATAGATCAGAATGGGAGCGAAGTGCCCTGCAGTAAGTTTCAAGGGCGCCGAACCAGGTAGCTCTGCGTGGGTGAAGCGCCGGCACGCGCCAAGGCTGGACGTTCGCTTCAGGTCTATTTCCTGCAGGACTGCTTCCAAACCTCATAAATTCACTGTCGTTAAGAAAGCACCATAAGTCACCGTGTGGAGTATCCGGAAGTATCAAAATAAAGCACTGCGCAGACTCTCAAACATACATTTGCTCAATTCTTTTTCATTATGTCAAAACCGGAGGCACGAGTGCAGCTCAGCAGTCGGTCAGAGGGTCCCAGAGATAACACGACACCGTGGATGAAGAAAATGAATTGTAGAGGTACAGAAAATACAACACTACATGACACCAAAGAAGGATACAGGATATAAGCGGATAAAAGTTGAATAAATCACGAAGCTGTGTGGTTGTTGAGACCAGTAAAAGGATCTTAGAGAAGTGAGGTGGTGTTGTTTATTTATTTTCTCAGTCTATAACATGCTTTATGAGCGTGTGACATCAAAGTCTCATGAGAGCCTTTGGCTCCACGGGGATCAGCCCCCCTCCTACGTGGCTGCACCCTGCTTTCAGTGGGGGTTTATCTGTCAGAGCAAGACCGTGGCCGTGGATAACAGCAAAGTAACGCTCCACATTACACTGTCAGTAACGGTAACGGCGTTGTAACGCATGAAAACGTAATTCATTAGATTACTCGTTACTGGAAAAACATAACGGCATTAGTAACGCCGTTATTTCTAACGCCATTACTCCCAACACTGGCCAAACGTTTAAGTGATTCACCGATCACCATCATTCAGGATTTGATTCTGACCACATTTCTTCCTTGAAGACGATGGTTCCCCACTATCCTTCCAGTTTTTAATAATGTGTTGGACAGTTCTTAACCCAGTTTTAGTAGTTTCTTCAATCTCCTTAGATGTTTTCTCTGCTTGATGCCAATGATTTGACCCTTCTTAAACAGACTAACATCTTTTCCACGACCACAGGATGTGTCTTTGACATGGTTGTTGAAGAAATGAGAAGCTGCTCATTGCATCAGCTGGAGTTAAATAACTTGTTTCCGGCACAAAGATAATCACCCATGCAGTAATTAAATCCAGGTGACTACTTTTGTTTTGGCCAGGCATATATTGTAACATCAGAGAGTCAAAAACAAAGACATATGAACATGGTCAAAATAAAATGACACCACGTCTCTTAATCTTACCTTTTCTCATCAGAAAGCTCTCCCAATCCTTCACAAACTTCTCCAGCCACTTTGGAAATAGATACAGTCGGCCTACAGAGGAACACCCACAAAACGTCATATCCGGTTTGCACTGAGTGGGAAAACAAACCGTCTTCCACCATGCCGAAAAGTTGTTGTGTACCCTTTTGCACATCAAATAAGATAAAAAATCCGAGCCTCAGGTTTTACATCCTATCAAACAGAAGCACCGAGCCGAGGAGAAGAACGCGGTGGCTTCAAGCGATCCGACGGGAGGATAAATTTGGTCGCCTGTGGGATCCAAAATCCCAACATGTGTACGTCTGTAGTCAGCACTTCATTACAGGTATGACAACATTGCTTTCACAGAATTTACAGTGATATGTTTTTCGTAGTTAACGTGAATATTCAATGAACAGTTTTAAGATAAACAAACTTATTGCTGCATTATGCATGCTACCATACCACGTTACAAAAGCTAATTGAGAATGCAGCAAAATACAGCTGTGCTAATAACATTGGTGATAGTTTCCCAGGTTTACACAGTTAAAAGGTTTATTTCGTGAGCTTTGCTCCTATTTTTTTGTAAATGTAAGGTTTGATATTCATTGATATACATTGTGAACTGTTTTACCCTAGGCTTAAAAACCGAGGACATCGCCCACCCGCACTACATTCCCTCACTGTTCCCAAATAGAAAGGCAAATTCTCCAGATAAAGTATTGAAGAGGTTTGAGAGAAGGAGGAAGCGTGAGGATGTTAAGTCTGAGGCTCATCCAGCCTACATCCAACAAATAGCCCCGACACTAGAAGCCCCGACACTAGAAGCCCCATCATCAGAAGCCCCGACACTAGAAGCCCCGACACCAGAAGCCCCATCATCAGAAGCCCCATCATCAGAAGCCCCATCATCAGAAGCCCCGACACCAGAAGCCCCATCATCAGAAGCCCCATCATCAGAAGCCCCGACACTAGAAGCCCCATCATCAGAAGCCCCGACACTAGAAGCCCCATCATCAGAAGCCCCGACACTAGAAGCCCCGACACCAGAAGCCCCATCATCAGAAGCCCCATCATCAGAAGCCCCATCATCAGAAGCCCCGACACCAGAAGCCCCGACACTAGAAGCCCCGACACCAGAAGCCCCATCATCAGAAGCCCCATCATCAGAAGCCCCGACACTAGAAGCCCCATCATCAGAAGCCCCATCATCAGAAGCCCCATCATCAGAAGCCCCATCATCAGAAGCCCCGACACCAGAAGCCCCATCATCAGAAGCCCCTACACCTCTTCAGAATTTGGAAAGAGAACAACTTTATGACGAAATAAATAATTTAAGGAGAGAAAGAGACCAGGCCATGAAGGAGCGAGATGATGTCATCAGACAATTGGAGACGTCTAAATTTTCAGCAAACACTGTGAGAGGCAATGAATCCAAATGTAAACTAATGACAGGACTGTCATGGACAGTATTTGACACTCTTCACCAGTATCTAGTACAGTTTGTTAAGTCCCAGGAAAATTCAAAGTTATCATCACAAGACCAGCTCTTTATTACTTTATTAAAACTGCGACAGAACCCTTCAGCTGATTTAATATGTGGAATATTTGACCTGCCCCATAGCACCTTCCTAGATATTTTCTCCCGATGGTTAGATTTGATGTTTGCCAAAATCTCCTTCTTAATTAAGTGGCCTGATAGAGAGTGCATCAGAAGCACAGTACCAGCAGAAGTTCTCTTCAAGTACCCCAGACTGACTGCAATCATTGACTGCTTTGAGATCAGAATTGAACACTCAAAGAAGCTGAAAACTAGGTGAGACATTTTTCTATTTCATACCATGGGATAAGTGTCAGATGTTTTTGTAATTCTTACCTTGCTGTCTGTGTACATGCACAAAGTTTATTAAGCAGTTTCACTGAAAACTTTCTCAACTCACAGAGCTATCACCTACTCAAAGTACAAAAACTGGACAACAGTGAAGTACTTCATTGCATGTCATCCTTCTGGCTCAGTTACATATCTCTCCAAAGGCTGGGGAGGGGGGGCTTTGGATGTACATATTGTAAGGAACTCTGACTTCCTGTCTCCAAAGTTCCACCAGGCAGGAGATCAGGTAACAGTTTCATTTTATGAAATGTTTGATTTTGCTAATTTAAGTCTTACTTTTGTATTTATTTATCCATAGTTAGCATTTTATAGTTGCTGTTGAAGTAAAGCAGTAACAAGTATTTATGTGCATTTCAGATTTTAGCTGACAGGGGCTTCACTTTGAAGGATGACTTTGCTGTTCTGGGCGCACAGCTCATTACACCATCTTTCACACGAGGCCGAAAACAACTGTCAGCAGAAGATGTTGCAGATTCTCGTGTGACTTCAAACATCAGAATTCACATTGGTAAGTATACAGAGTCAACTGTCAGATTATTACAGTCAATACATGTATTTATTATTTTCTTGGATAAAAGTTAGTTAAAGGGTCTATGAGGAGTTTCTAAATAATTACAAACAAGTCTCACTTTTAGATATATGCCTGATGGAAATACACACTTTAAGATGAGTTTTATAGCATCAAAATAGGTTAGCTATAAATGCTATTCCTTAGCTTCGTGGTCGGGTTGGACAGGGCTGGACTGGCCTGGATACTCAACTTCAGGAACAAGACAATTAAAACTAGAGCAAATTTATATTATTCAGACACGTCTTAGAGCACCTGGCTGTAAGTAGAGAAAAATAGCTGGCTACAAAACTATGATACAAAGTTTTCTAAAAGTTGCTTGTTGTCACACATCAAAAACTACCGCTACGTAACTAGAAAGAGATACATTACCTCGTGGCTTTGCATCCAAAGAAGTTGCAAAGCAATGCAGAGTTCTGAGGAAGGTCTGAGCTGCATTCATTAGCATCACAACAAACACACGCTTTGGCTTGGGCCACGTCTTTAGGTGAGTTCCAGTTGTAGTCAGAAGTCGGAATTTCTAAGTTCTGAGTAGGAAACTGCAACTGTAACGTCCCCCAAAGTTTGAATTTCCTACTGGGAACTCGGTGAAACCTCACCACCCCCAAGTTGACAATGGAAGATGGATGCCCCCAGTGTGAACAGTTATTTAGCTCCTGTAATAATCCATTTATTTGCACTTCTGACTGGGGTGTGTTGCTCTAGATCAGCTGTATACATAGTATTGTTAGACTTATATTTACAAAAATGCTGCCATAGTGATAATCACATTCTTCATGTGATATTTGTGAACAACAGCACAGGGCGTGCTACCAACAGCTAACAATAGCCTGGTAGATCGGCATGTTTTTTTCCGTTTTTAACTGGAACGCTGATAAATCTGAGATGATGTCACTCTCAGTTCCGAGGTTACTGGAACGCAACATTACGGCAGTCGCCACGCATGTTCATGGGTAGCAGATTCTTCATGTCGCCAGTAATAGATTCTCCTCATAGCACCTTTAATAAAGTGGATCAAAATAACATTGTACGTTAGAAACACACTTTTCTATTAGGGTAACTAAAGAACCGAGGAACAACAAATAAATAGATGTAATATGTGGCCTGCAGAGAGGGTTATTGGTGCCCTGAAGAGCCAGTACCACATTCTTGATGGCCCACTTCCTCTGCGTCTGGTGAAGAGACTGAAGGATGAAAGACAGAAGAGAGAAGAAGCCATGATTGACAGAAATGTACACGACTGTGCAGCGCTAATGAACATGTCTGGCAGTGTTATGTACAACAGTTCTCAGAGTAAGAACTTAACCTGTGTGCTGTGATTTAACTTTGAGCATTAGAACAGTTTTTTCTGCAAACTTTTTTATACAACAAATAAGACATTATTGTACCAGTTGTGCCATTTAACAGGCTTCAGTGAAGACATAATGAACATCTCTAATCAAAGCCACCTGCTGTTTGTCTTTCTACAGATCCCAGCTCGACACCTGCTCTCTCTCTGCTGGCGCTCTGCCTCTGATGCCTGACGCTCTGCTCCCTGATGCCTGGCCCTGACCTCTGCCTCTGACGCCTGACCCTCTGCCTCTGACGCCTGACGCTCTGCCTCTGATGCCTGACGCTCTGCCTCTGCCTCTGACGCCTGACCCTCTGCCTCTGACGCCTGACGCTCTGCCTCTGATGCCTGACGCTCTGCCTCTGATGCCTGACGCTCTGCCTCTGATGCCTGACGCTCTGCCTCTGACGCCTGACGCTCTGCCTCTGACGCCTGACGCTCTGCCTCTGACGCCTGACGCTCTGCCTCTGATGCCTGACGCTCTGCCTCTGACGCCTGACGCTCTGCCTCTGGTGCCTGACGCTCTGCCTCTGACGCCTGACGCTCTGCCTCTGACGCCTGACGCTCTGCCTCTGATGCCTGACGCTCTGCCTCTGACGCCTGACGCTCTGCCTCTGGTGCCTGACGCTCTGCCTTCTGGCGCGCTGACGCTCTGCCTCTGGTGCCTGACGCTGTTTTCTGACGCCTGACGCTTGTTTCTGGTGCCTGACGCTTGTTTCTGACGCTGACGCTGCCTCTGACGCCTGACGCTTGCTCTGACGCTGACGCTTCGTTTCTGACGCCTGACGCTCTGCCTCTGACGCCTGACGCTCTGCCTCTGACGCCTGACGCTCTGCCTCTGGTGCCTGACGCTCTGCCTCTGAGGCCTGACGCTCTGCCTCTGGTGCCTGACGCTCTGCCTCTGACGCCTGACGCTCTGCCTCTGGTGCCTGACGCTCTGCCTCTGACGCCTGACGCTCTGCCTCTGACGCCTGACGCTCTGCCTCTGACGCCTGACGCTCTGCCTCTGATGCCTGACGCTCTGCCTCTGGTGCCTGATGCTCTGCCTCTGATGCCTGACGCTCTGCCTCTGATGCCTGACGCTCTGCCTCTGATGCCTGATGCTCTGCCTCTAATGCCTGACGCTCTGCTGACTGTTGTGTTGCCTGGTGGGTCACTGAACTGAATTGAGAAGGAACACATCTGCGTTAATTCTCATTCATCCAGGTCATGGTTATCATGGTTATTAGATACTCTATAGTACCAAAAGTATTCACTCGCCTGCCTTGACTATCATATGACTTGCATACAAAACTTGGTGTCTTTGAATGTCTTTAAATCTTTAATGAAAATTCTGGAATACAGTCTTCCTGAATTTCACTGTTTTAATCGATGACTTGTATTGTTTTCCTCACTCGTTTTTTTCACTGTATTAAGTCTGTGACTTTTTGTTGAAACCGTTTTGTTGCCATCCTTGGTCACGTCTCCCTTGGAAAAAAGATCTGCTGATCTCAGTGGGACTAACCTGGTTACATAAAAAAAATAAAATAACTACCTGTGCTCCATTTATCTGACCTGTGTTCTGCCTACTTAGAACAAACATGTACAGTACTTAGCATAAATGGGTACACCCTTTTGAAAATTAAGATGTAAATCAATAAATTAATGAACATACTATCAATTTTATCAATATCAAAATATCAGCAATTATGATCTGATAAGCTTCAAAGTCACAAGTACAGAGTTCTAAATAAAAACAAACTGTACATAATAAGCATAAAATGCTGTTTTGTCATACAAGAATTGAAAAAAATTGCAATATCAGTTTCCTTCAAAATAGTACAGCCCAATTTTTATTCTGTTGAACCTATGTCTGTTTTTATGTTGTAAATATATGTTGTGATATTTCATTTTGCATATACTACTAGTCCATGCGGGTATCGAATGAAATACCTATAACTTTCTTCAACTGAATTGGTACAAATATGTAACTCACAGTCTATGTGACTTATTTTCTGCCATTTTAACACATTGATAGGAAATTCAATGACCTACCTGTGCATCTCTCAGTTCAGGAAAGTCTGTGGGAAATGTGTTGTGACCAGAATTTTTGCAAGACATTTATTAAAGAGCTGAAAAAATCCTCATCTCTTTGGACTCGGAATATCAGGCAGGTCTGGGGGGTCCAAGTGATGGAGTCCGCATACAATCGCTTGGTCACAAACATCTGCATTTGAACCTATCAAATAAAGCAAATACATGTATATGACCTCTATATGACATGTATATGTATATATACATATATATATATATGTATATATGTATATGTGTATGTGTGTGTATATATATATGTATGTACATATATATATATACATATATATATATATATATATATATATATATATATATATATATATATATACATATATAGATATATAGATATATATATGTATGCATGGGGAGACAGCACAGTTCTTACAGGAGGTACTTGTCTATTCAACTTCTATTTCTATATTTTATTTCTATAATTTTAATAATATAGCAGTTATAATAATGTAATGTAATAAAATTAAGTCTAACTAAATGCTATAATTAGTAGAAGTGTACAGGTATATGCAGCTGAAATATTAAAATACCTGAGTGAAGTATGCATGGTCCGTTTTCAAGCTCGTCAGGCTTTCCAGTGTTTCTATGAGATGCTGTCTCATAGAAACACGGGAGTGCGCAAATGCGCGCCGATGAGGAGTGAGTGACCTGTTACTTATAAAAAAGCTCAGGAACACGTCAGCCTGTGCTGCCTATACTGTCTGTTATTTGTTGTTATGGACAGTGATGATCAGCATGTGGTTGGAGTGAAAATAATAAATCACAGTTTTTGCACTGTATATAATGCTTTTCATTCCTTAGTAATAGGCCTGTCACGAGAATTAATAAATCAATTAACCGAACGATAAATAAAAACGTCCTCCGTAAGTTTTCCAGCCTCGATAAACTGACATGAGCATGCATGCTTGTTTTCCTCCTCTCTTTCTACCAATGACGCTGAATGAGAAGATGACTCACTACGTCTCTCTTTCTTAACACCGGGATGCATTGGCTCTATCTCGGATTTAGCGGATTTATAGCGGAGTGAGCATTTGTCGCTCATGCGATCTTTAGAGGGGGCGATCGCGCATACACAGAGCTGAAGTGAGCGTCGTGAGAGAAATAAACGCTGATATGAGTGATGGCACGAAAGCAGTGGTGTAAAAAGTCCTCGAAACCCATACTTGAGTAAAAGTAAAGATATCTTATGTAAAATATACTCAACTAAAAGTGTAAGTCACTCATTAAAAAATCACTTAAGTAAAAGTCTTAAAGTAGCTACTATTAAATGTACTTAAGTATTAAAAGTAAAAGTACAAACAAAGAGAACAGCTACAAATAGTTGTTGCTCTCCCAACCTTTCTTAAGTTTGACTCTTCCTCCCTCCCTCAGCTCCCTTCACCTTTTACTCCCTCTCTCCATTCCTCCCTTACGTAAAGTCCACAAACTTGCGGTTCATCGTTAGCAGAAGTTGATTTTCAAAATTGCATGAGTTCAGTCGTGCTCTTCGTGGGCTGAATACAAGTCCTGCAGTGCTAAACAGTCGTTCACAGGTTGCAGAGGCAGGCAGAGGTGGGTTCAGCTTCGCTCAAGAGCACAAACAGTCTGTACGATCCTCTTCAATATAAAATGTGAAAATAAGTGTAATTTATATTCATATTTTATTATGTAGCGAGTAACTAAGTTGACAATTTAAATGTAACGAAGTAAAAGTATCATTTTTAAATTTTTAATGTAGTGAAGTAAAAGTAAAAGTTGCAAAAAACATATAAACTCAAGTAAAGTATAGATACTCCCAAAACATACTTAAGTACTGTAACTAAGTACTATTACTTCGTTCCTTTACACCACTGCACGAAAGGTACGTTTCTCAAGCCGGCTGCCACAGGCCCAGTGTGGAAATATGTTGGTTTTCAACAGAATGAAGGTGTGAGCCCATGCACACCGACGAGCTGATATGTCGTATTTGTTTGAAAGTAGTGACGACGAAGAAGGAGAAAAGGGAGGTGCAGCGGAGCTGACTGTCCTCCAGTCAGCGTTTACTGAGCCGTTTGGTCGGCGAAGTAAATACAAATAAAACAGAGTGAAATGGTGTGCGCTCACAGACAGTGTTGTTCATTACATTGTAAAAGAAATGCAGCCCTTCAATGCGGTTAAAAAGTCAGAAATGTCACAAACGTTTGATAGACAGTACGGATTGACTGGGAGAAAGTACATGTCAAAAAACAATTCCAGTATAAACTCCCTTTTATTTATTGTTTTTATTGGAGTTTCGTTTTTTCTTTACAGAGACAGTCTATTTTTTTATTGTTATATTTAGTATGATTATTTTTTTACATGCATTTTTTTCCTAAAGGAGATCCCGTTTCATTTTCATTGGGTTTTTTCTCTTTTTTTGTTAAATTTATTATATTGTCTGTTTAATTTATTTTATATAAAAGATCCTGACCTTCCAATTACAGTTAAATACTCTTAAGAAATTAAAGTTTCTTGCTTTTGATATGGTGTACTCACTTTATTATGACATATATTATAATTACATTAATGAAAAAATGAGGAAAAAATCAAAATAATGTTGACAATATTATCGTTTATCGTCAGTAATTTTTGTACAATTATCGTCCAGCAACATTTGTTATCATGACAGGCCTACTTAGTAACACATATCGATATTTTCAAATGCATTATGGTTTCAGGGAGGAAAGGAGCGTTTTTGGATTGTGGCTCTTGCAAAAACAAATTTTTGTCAATGTGGCTCCTGGTTAGGACAAGGTTGAGTACCGCTGCTCCAGACGGTGTTTGTCATTATTCCACTTTTCTTTGGTGATGAATCCCTGCTGGTGAGGAGAGACAAATGTGAAGTTGTTCATGTCCAGGGCCAAGAAGTCCTCTCCATTATAACCATATTGCATATTGCCTCTCCTATTGGACGCACTAAAATGTTGCCACAGCGCGCTGCACCTGAATTGAAATGGAAAATTTTTGAATTGTGCCACACCGCCGCCATGCCGCTCCCATGCCGCTGCTACTCTGCAAAGACATTAATTTTAATACGACACAGTAATGATTATCATGGGAAATTTTGCGGTCTACCATTTTACCGATAACTGTTACATCCCTACTGTAGAGAGTTATTCTAACTAAAGGGCCTGTTTATCCATTTCGGTTTCTACTGTATGTTTGAGTTGTACATTTCTGAGATATCAGCTGTAGACATCTGTATTCTGTGTTTTGGTATAACTGTACTTATTCACAAAAGTCCTGTGATGCTCAAAGAACCAAAAATACATTTTAAATATTCAAAACCAAAGTTTTATCCCAACCATCAGAACCTGGTTGCTCAAAATAATCTGCAGACCTTGTTGTGAGCACTTTCATGCATGAACAACTTTTTACCAAAACAAAAACGTGTTTGGGTGTTGGGATCCAGTTTTTGCTCAAAATATTGTTATATAATTGTTATAAATAAAAAGAAAATTAGTTTTTAATGTAAGACACATGGCTTTTTTATATTTTGTATGTTATACTTATGATTTTCAATAAAGATGAAAATGTGATTGATGAATGACCAGAATACTCGATAGAGTACTCGATGACAAAAAGAACTGATACTTGCAGTCCTAGTAACTTTATTTACAGTGTAGAAGAGAAAAACAGACAAACCTTCAGTCTTGTTGAGGTGCTCTTTTAAGTTTTCAAGAAACTCTCCTGTGGCTTTGTCCAAACAGTCATGTCTGAGCACCATTTTCCGGGTTAAACTGTTCTTACGATCAATCTGAACATCATCAACCATTACATAAGTCACAAACTCTGGTAAGTCTGGGACTTCAGAAGACGCAGTGTAGAAATACTTGTGAGAGTGAATCACTGTGGGAACAAAAACATTTTCATTATTTCAGTTTTATTTCACATTTTATGCATCATTAGAAAGTCACCAAGCACACAGTTTAATGAGGACTTTGAGCTTGGAGGTAAACTAAGCATGAAGAGCTCCATAGGCCCCACATGGGAGGAACTGGTTTTGAAGCCCAGTAATAATAATAATAGTAATAATAACTTTATTTATATAGCACTTTTAAAAACAGAAGTTTACAAAGTGCTTTAACAGACGAAACAAAGGCAGAAAAAAGCAGAATAAAATCAACAATCAGTTCACCAGAGACCACGAGAGCTAGAGGAAAAGGAGCTAGAGGAAAAAGATGTGATTTTAAAGATGTCCCTGATTGGGCTCTCCTTATCTCCTCGGGCAGGGCGATCCAAAGCCGAGGAGCTCTGACAGAAAAAGCTCGATCACCTTTAGTCTGCAGTTTCGACTTTGGAACAGCCAACAGGCCCGAGGATCTGAGGCTGCGGGTCGGCTCATAAGGAATTAATAATACAAAAATGTAGGTTGGAACCCGCCCAGTAAGGGCTTTAAAAGTGATCAGTAAAATCTTAAAATCAATTTGAAAGTGGACAGGGAGCCAGTGGAGAGAAGCAAGGACAGGGGTGATGTGATGTTGTCTGTTAAATCAGTTAAAAGCCGAGCTGATGTGTTCTGGACCAGTTGGAGGTGGGAGAGTAATTTGTGGGAGATACCAGAGAGAAAGGAGTTACAATGATCTAGCCTGGAAAAGATAAGTGCATGAATTCGTTTTTCTAAATCAGTAGAAGAAGGATGGATTTGATTTTTGAGATGAACTGGATCTGAATGAACCATGACTGTACCGTTTTCTTAATGTGATGCTCGAAGGTGAGGTTGTAATGAAAAATTACTCCTAGATTTCAGGCAGGTGGTGTGATGTTAGCAGAGTATGGGCCAAAGCCCATCATCAGCCCATCAGGGCCAACAGATGAGGGGTCTCCCTGGAAATTGAAGACAAATTTAGCTGGACCCCAGTTGAGCACTTATCAGCCCCGGTGGAGCCCCCCTGTGCCCACATGAGTGTGCTGGCTGAGCCGTGTCTCAGACAGTGCCTGAACAAACAGCTTAGTTGTTGAAAAGTCAGCTGATGTAAACATACTGTTGACTCTGAAGACCCCACGCTGTTTTGTGGCTTTTTCTCCATGATTGCTTTAAGTGTTGTTGCGTTTGGTGTGAAGACTGAATTAAAAATACCTCTGATACTTCAGTCAGAAGGAGGAGCAACAATTCTGTCCTCACAGTAAATGGACTTAAATCAATGTTCACTCACCAGCCGTCGAGTCCTGGAGGAAAAATCCCACAAGAGTCAAAAACACCACAGTCTTCATTTAGACCCGTGGCTTCTTCATCTTTGAGCCAACTTTCAGTCTTTCTGCTCCTGTCTGGACTTATCCAGACTCTGTGTGTTTGTGTTCACCGCTGAGAAGAAGAGAGGAAGGAAATGGGCTCAACCGTCTCAGCCAATCGGAATTTAAGTTGAGCGGTAACTGGGAAAATCTGAGCAGAATAGGTTATTAGTGAAAGTAAAATGAGTCACACATCTTGATTTGTTTTCTTGTGTTCATGATGGCATTTAAACAGTCCTAATACAAATATAAACAATAAAAAAACAATCACTGGGGTGAAGATAGTTTAATTTTTAACATTTGCCTTTTTTGGGATTACCTTCAATAGCTCGGCGTCACAGCACCGATTTCTCACAGTTTGGGGACATGTTGGAGAGCAGATTAAGGTAGACGTTTCACAGTGTTGATGAACTTCAAATAACCAGTGATAACAACAATAATAATGATGCAGTAATAATGAGGTCGCTCAGAAGTGAATGTGCTGGTGCCTATAGGTGGAGTAACTCTGAAATTCAGGAGAGGGCTGATGCTTGGAGAGCATCCCTCCTCCGGACTAAATTTTGTTACTTGTAATATTGTCCTTAAGATGGAGGATTAGAGCAGCGTTGAAAACTAAAAAAATGGAAGGTTACGAGAATAAAGTCTTAAAATAGAATAATCTCATAAAATTATGAGAACAAAGTCATCTTTTAGATCAAACTAGGAAACATCTACAGATTCAGACTCATCAACAAATGTAGTTCCAAACCAGACCCCTCTTTTTGATCACTGCAATGAAGCCTAAAATATTGCAGTTTTATCATCATTACCTGTAAATAAGCATCCATCAATTTTTAAAAATTCATACAAATTACATGAAGAACAATTTCTCTTAAAATGGAGATGTAGTATTATATTGAAGAGACGTTTGATCATTAGTGTGACTTTAGTGTCACTACAGTTACCAACAAAAAAATCATCACAGTTATTATTTTCCATGCATATTAATTAACACAATTAAATAAACAAAACATCATTTAAATCAAATCAAAACATTCCTGCTGAAGTAAGAGCTGTAGTTTAAAGTAGAGGAGATCACCATTCATGTTTTGTTATGACTTGGTTGGTAGATCTCAGCACTTTGATGGTATTTGCTTTATTTTCAATCAGAAAGTCCTGCCCTAGTTTAATTCATAAGTTTAAAAGAAAATATGAACTGTAGAATAACATACAATCCTTTGATAGGAGGACATGAGGAGATCAGTGAGAGCAGAAGAAGAAATATTGATCCAAACCACCTGGGTCCTGTTCTACGAAGTAGGATTACTAGCAAGGTAAGTTTGAGGGTAAGTTCCTGGTTTCCTGTTCTATGAGACGGGTTCACTTCTTAGCGAGGCGAGTCTCCATGGCAACGTACGCTGAACAGCTAACTTGCTCCGGGCAGGTTAGGTTCCAGATTGAACTTGCGTACAATAAAAACCCCGCCCACTGACCGATGAGCTCTCTCGAAAAATGGCTTGCCCATTCATGGGGGATCCTGTTGACCTCGGAGCTCACATTGTGGATTGAGGAGCACTCCGGGTCGCAAGAGCTTTCACATCAAATGTGTAATTTGCCATGGATTATTAGCTCACCCTGCAACAGTTTGGCCCGGAGGTGAATGCTGCCACTTCCACATGGA
Source organism: Scarus forsteni (assembly GCA_036419115.1). Lineage (NCBI taxonomy): Eukaryota > Metazoa > Chordata > Actinopteri > Labriformes > Labridae > Scarus > Scarus forsteni. The sequence goes on from JAZDUH010000070.1 coordinate 249,513, forward strand.
TCGGAGGAGACTCCCCCCTCAACACCATCCATTATGGGTCGACCCCGATGACTTCAGAAGGCCAGCTCCTCTGCAGGAGTAAAATCTGGAGGAGGAGCCCCCCCCCCCCCCCAGTTCTTTTCCCCTCTGCTTTCTGTCTGTTAGCTGGGGGGGGGGGGGGGGGGGGGTAACTAAATATCTTCATTGTGTCTTATCAAACTGTACAAAAATAAATGTAATCTTTTTCAATTACCACTTTGAATGATGTTCTTGTATTTGTTTCGCACCTGTTCCCAGGTGAGCTTTGTGCCACTTTGATTGGTGCTGAAACGAAACTCAGATTGACAATATTGACAAATGCATGACAATATTTTATTGCCCGTCTTGAAATTGTGACAGGAATTCATGTAGGGCTCATGTGGGCTACATATCATACAAAAAAATGTAAACAGGATAGGAATGAAGAAATGAATGAATTCATCTTGTAAATGAATTAGACATGTCTGGTGCATGTCACAGTAAAAGTGCATGTTGAACAGTGCTATTTCAGGATGATAAGGGCACAAAAGTTTTTTGCACATTATACTTATGTATTGAGACTGTCAGCAATTTTCTGCCAGCACTCCTTCCGTGCTTTTGCAGCGGTGGCGATGGTGTCTTTGACGTTTATTACATGTTTTAATTCTTCATACTTTGTCATGATCACCTCCTGCTCCCTGTGTGTGAAGTATGAGGTCCTTCGCTCTCTGGCCTGCTCTGACGCTCCAGACTAGTTCGCGATTGGTCAGATGCGGCGGGCTCCGCCTTATATGCGTGCATGCGCTCATTACAAAGATGGATCCATCTTTTGTATTGTTCTGACAGGGGTGTTGGTGGTGCAGTGGGATAGTGAGTCACTGGTGTGAATGTGGCATGATTGAAAGGCGTGAATGTGTCAGAGACACTGATGGAAATTAACATAGAAATTCAGAACCATCAGAGAGTGAATGTGAGAGTGAATGGGTAGGTGTGACCTGTATTGTAAAGCAGCTTTGAGTAGTCAAAAGACTAGAAAAGCACTGTATAGACAATGGAACGACCGAGTTATGTTTTAAATCTGAAGGAAGATCTGTTTGCAAAGAGATGGCATAAATGGTCTCTTTATCTTAAGAAAATATAAGGACATCAGTTGTTGTTGACAACAGTTAATTTGCTATTGGGAAGGTGCTTATGCATATATGTGTATGTGTATGAATATGTATATGCATGTGTGTATATGTATGTGTATACGTTTGTATGTATAGATATGTATTTTTTATTTTCTTCAAATTTTACACAAGTCGTGCAGCATTGTTTTTTTGTTTTTTTTTCCGCATGTTCCTTGGTGTCATTTTTATTTGCTTTGTACTATAGTCAGCATTGGTATTTTGATACGTGATTGTATAGTTGCTGTTATCCAAAAAAATCAATAAAAATCAAAGTTAAAAAATAAAAAGAAAGAAAAGTGCTATATAAGCTCAAGCTCATTTACCTTTCTAACCCCAAAAAGTGTTATGCTGCACTCCTGCGGAGCACTTCGCTCCCATTGTAGTCTATTGGGCAATTTCTACTGCACGCCAAAGCGAAAGTGCCGGCGCGCGCCAAGGCGCGAGAGATATGCTTCAGGTCTATTTTCTGCACAGCCTCTTCCAAACCTCGTAAATTCAGTGTCGTTGAGAAACCACCAGGCAGGAAGTCACCGTGTGAAGTAACCAGAAGTTTCAAAATAAAACACAATGCACAGACTTTTGCATGTAATTTTCCTCAATTAATTGTCATTACGCCAAAACCGGAAGCATGAGCCTCAGGTCAGCAGTCAGTCAGAGGGTCCCAGAGACAAGACGACACCATGGACGAAGAAAAGTGAGTCGTAGAGGTAGAGAAATATATAACACTGCATGCATGACACCATAAATCTTTCTACACGGATATAGGCGGACAGAAGTTGAATAATTCACGAAGCTGTGAGGTTGGGACCAGCAGAGGGACCTTAGAGAAGTGAAGTGAGGTGTTGTTTATTTCTTTTCTCAGTCTATAACATGTTTTATGAGCGTGTGACATCGCTATTCTCATGAGAGCCTGTGGCTCTACAGGGATCAGCCTTCCCCCTCCAGATTGAGTGCTGCGGGGCGCTGCTTCCAGTGGGTTTTGAGATTCGGAGCAAGACCGCGGCGCTCCGCAGAGACCAAATTGTCTTGTGAATGGCTTTTGGTGTTATTTTATTTTTTATGAACTGGAACCCCAAGTTATGTAAAAATAAACAAATACTTGAAATTGTTGAAATTATTGGTCTTGAGTCTATTATATATGAAAGTTTAACTTTTTGAATAGAAAATAATGAAGATTATGGAAATAAACTTTTCCACAATATTCAAATTTTCTGTAAATGGTCAAATACGTGTCATGTTTGTAAATTTTAGTTTTTGAGGCTTCATGACTCCACAGCAGCAGACAGTCTCCACCAAGGATCCCAGACCACCAACAAGACCAGAGCCAGAGACGAGTACAGGGGCAAACAAAAGGGGCAAAAGCAGATGTGAAGAGAGAGTGTGAGAGAGAGAGAGAGAGAGAGCCCAATGTGCAGGAATCCCCCCAGTCTAAGCCTATTGCATCTTAACTATGAGTCTAAGCTCTGGACTATTGGCTGGTCCCTAACTGAAAGCTTTATCACAGAGGAATGTTTTCAGTCTATCCTTAAAGGTAGAGAGGGAGTCTGACTCCCGAACTGTGGTTGGTAAATGGTTCCAGAGAAGAGGAGCCTGATAACCGAAGGCTCTACCTCCCATACTACTTCTACAGACTGATGGTACTAGCATTTTGGGACCGTAATGTTCTAGAGGGGTTGTACGGCACTACAAACTCTTTAAGATAGACTGGTGTCTGTCCACTGAGAGCTTTATAGGTGAGGAGAAGAATCTTGATTTCTATTCTATATTTAATGGGAAGCCAATGCAGAGAAGCTAATACAGGAGTAATGTGGTCTCTTCTCCTAGTTCTAGTCAGCACACGTGCTGCAGCATTTTGGACCAGCTGAAGCGTCTTAAGTGACTTGCTGGGACAGCCTGAAAGCAGAGAATTACAATAGTCCAGTCTAGAGGTAACAAAAGCATGGACTAGCTTTCCAGCATCGCTCTGGGACAGGATAGGCCTGATTTTAGCGATGCTATGGAGATGAAAAAAGGCTGTTTTTGAAATTTGCTTTATTTTAGAGTTAAAGGATAAATCCTGATCAAATAGAAGCCCAAGATTTCTAACAGTTGTGCTTGGTACCAGACTAATGCCATCTATGGCAGTTAAATCACTAGAAAAGGATTCTCTAAGGTGTTGTGGGAACACCAAGACATCATGATGGAGTTAAAGCACCAAGAGATGCTGATCATAAAAGACATTCCACATTTACGTTTGTTTTATTTAAAAAGATGTGCTGAGGTTCAGGAAGAAAGTTTTTAGACTCAGTACCATCCAGTGGATCGAGGGATGTTACTGAGCTTCTTCTAGAGAGAATATCAGGCACATCGAAGACTAAACAGCAGAGGTTAAACATACGTGAGGACCACTCATTAATAACATCAGAAATCTGGATTTAACAGATGGTTATGTATCGAGGTGAATGATACAGTTTAGGAGCATCGTCCATGCATTACCAACATTGACTACTATATGAGGTTATTTTGTTTGTTCTCTTTGTATTTGAAGTATGTAGATGCTAAAATATTGATAGAAAAAACAAATATAACTTGAGATAAAGCCTCCAGATCAGGGGACCAAGAGGTCACCAATCTTTCTGCAGACATCTAAGAGTTTAATAAAGAACATGATGACAGACACGAGAATGTTTTTCTTCAGAGGTCAGTGAATTAAATTCTTGTTTTATTTCTCCATGTTGTGCTGTTTAAATCATCCATTATAAATGTGTTTGTGACTTTGACAGGCTGATGCCTGAGCCTCGTCTCTCTCCATAAACACTGTTTCCTGTCAGTGGGACATTCTGGTGAAACAAAAACATAAAATAACATTTCTCATGGGTCACATTGTTGAGGAATGAATTAGATTAAAAAAGAAAAGATTCTTAATTAATTCTGAAATTATATGATTTGTTGGTCAGACGAACATTAAAGCTAAAAACACAGAAGTCATATCATCAGAATGCATTTTTCATGACAGGGTGAAATATCACTTTGTTAGATGTGTCCATTGTTTCATTTAAAGACTTTTGGTAATGTTAATAGCATTAAATAAAAAGTCCAGTTTCATAAATCCATCTCTAGCATCCACACAGATATCTGCTTTTAGCAGGAAACAAAGAGAGACTTTATGGCTTCACATGTCTCTAGTGAGTTACAATCAGAGTCCTCCAGACAGATGGAGGGAGGAACTAAAACATCCTTGTCTTTCAGGATTTTTGAGGGTTTATCTCAGTGAGTATTTACAGGTGGTTTGTGTGATTAGGCCTCATGGAGACACTGTGGAGAAGAGGAGCATAGAAACTTAAGAGTCCACTCACGATGATAAAAAATCTTACAAAGAAACCTCTGGGGCCAAAACTCCCAACAGGAGCCCAGAAAGGTTTAGCACTTAAACACAAAAGAGTTAAGCGCAAGACATAAACGGGCCAAAGGACCACTGTGGTTGTGGGAATCCACCGACACTGAAGAAATGTCCTCCAGCCAGCTTTATAATGCAGGTGATGACTCAATGAAGGTGTGTGGCTGCAGCAGAAGTGTGCAAGGGAAACCACGCCCACTCCCCATGGCAGCAGAGAGGAAGAGGATCAGCAAACAGGCAGAAAGAGAGAGGGGGGAATCCTCACATATGATTTACAAGGAGGGCTCTTAGCATTCAAACCACTGTTTTGAAATGTGTTAACAGTCCGTGTCCCTCACGGAGAAGCTCACAGGATGCAGGGTGGTGTGCTCAGCGTTGAGGGGCTGGATTCAGTTTTTCAGTGACCTCAGGGCTCATCTTAGAAGCTTCGTAACTCTATGTTGAAAAACAAAACAAGGACAAGAGTGTTAGCTCTCTTAGGCTATGTTTACATGGACACTCCTGAATTTGAGACACAAAGATTTTTCCTTTATGCTTTTTAAAATTCTTCTGCGTTCAGACGACAACGCTGGAGACATATGGACCCGATGTAGCATGCATGTCATGTCAGTTCAGTAGATGGCGGTGTAGGTCTGCAGAGAGGCAGGGCTGCTACAACACACGAACCAAGAAGAAAAACTTTTCACAAAAAAAAAATGGGAATAGATGCACAGAGACACAGGAGTTTCTTTTCTCAACAACAAATCAGTTCAGACAACAAATCTGTCTCGATAGTTTTGTCCGAGCACGGGAAGAGACTCACAAACGTTACTCGGCAGATGGCTGAAGCTGTTGTTGTTCCTGGAATGTGCACAGCCTTCATGTGAAGTACTGTGCATGCGGTGATGTCAGCGTTTCACCCTGAAATGCTCTGATATATGTTTACATGGAGCTGAATGGACAGCATTTTGGAAACTTTCCACTCTGAAGCCCGTTTTCAAAAGCTACTGTTTTCAGACAAACGTTTCAGTGTAAAGGCAAGGCCAAAACAAAATGAAAACTTATTGGATCTGACCCTTTGAGCCATGTAAACACAGCCTTAGAAACACCTACCGATGACATACTTTACCTGACAAAACAAGGCTACATTCACACTGCAGTCAAACGTGACCTGTCTCTGGTTTGTTTCTGACAGTGTGAACAGCACGAGACACTTTGAATCTAACATTTTCAAACAGATTAAGGACACTTTCAAATGTGATACTGAATCAGATATGTATCTGATTATATTGAAAGTGACCAGAGTCTGAACAGCAGGACGCGTTCTAGAGCACCAGCTTACCTCGGGACAAAGTCATTTCATGGACAGAACACAATCAGAGGTTAATATATAGATATGATTATTAAAAAGTTTATGTATTCTTCCTAAAATAAAAAGTTTTAGTTTTTTTCCTCTACAACATTAAACATGCATAAAGAAAGGATTGATGAGAAAAAGTGAGAGAGTGCTGGGGCGAAGACGGGTGTCTCTATTACACAAACAATAAACGATAAAACGTGAATGAATCACACATTTGTATTATGATATCTGATAAACTGAGTTTATTTACACTGCACTGACTTTTTGAATGGATGTATGAGGCTCAAAAAAGAGTTTACAGGATGTAGAGACGCTGATGATCCACTGATGTCAATCTCATCTGTAGGTTATATATGTTTGTATGAGACAGTGTCAGTCAGTGAGCAGTCTGCTCCTGTCTGATCTGCTCTCAGACAAACTAGCAAACAGAGCTGTTCAGCATTGTGGCGCTGAGCTGTTTGGCTAGCACAGTTTTGGTCTCTCTGTGTTTGTTGTCCCTCATCACTCCGTGCTGTGCCTGATGTCATTCATGTTAAACTGATCATGTCTGTCACTTCTGAAGCCTGAGCTGTTCACATTGGATCACTGGGTTAACAGAGTGGTAAAGGGGAGACAGATTTTTGCAGCCAATGTGGAAAAATGTCATCCATCAGAGTATGAAAAACAAAATTAATGATTAGTTCTATGATTAATAAAGAAAAACTTCAAACAAAATGGAGGAGAACAAGTTTTTTTTTGTCTCTTACAGTTTCTCCTTATGTAAATCAGGAATCCAGAGATGGGAATAACCACGACCACGGCAGGCATGAAGAGGGCAATGGGCAAATGATTCACAGGCTTCACTGTTGATCAGAAGTGTAAAAACAAACATTAAAACAACATTACTCTGATTCATGTCACACCATAATCACCATATGATCATGACAAATAAAACAGATGAAACAATAACCAGAGAAGAACAAAACACAAAATGATGCCAAAAACAAACATGTTTCTATGTTTGATTTCATTTTTTCATTGTTTGTCTTGTTTACCTGAACACTGGTTTCTCCACAGCATAATGATGTTAAGCACTGAGACAATTTTGACAAACACCTTTTAATTTTATTTCTGTGTCTGATGTTTTATAGTTTGCTTATTAACTCTGCTAAGTAGGTGACATATTTGAGAGCTTTTATTAGTTTGTGAACAGGATAATTGATTGAAAATGTTATAACAAAATGTTGATCAAAGGTTTCATGTAAAAACAGAGTAAAATCATTATGCTAAGAAAATATGATGAAACATGAACTAAAGTCTTGTTCTGGTTGTGTTGTAGTGGTCTTAGTCAAAAGATATATATATATATATATATATATATATATATATATATATATATCTATATATATATATATATGTATATATATATATATATATATATATATATATATATATATATATATGTATATATATATGTATATATAGATACGCATACATATGTACAGTGGGAGGAAAAAGTACAATTTTAATTTTGTACATTTCTGCCTAAATTGGTCATAAAATGTGGTCTGATCTTCACTCAAATCACAAGAATGAGTAAACAGTGTCTGCTTAAACTAATACCACCCAAACAATCACATGTTATCATTTTTTTATTCGCCATAAGATGTAAACATTCACAAGACAGGGGGGAATAAGTAAGTACACCCTTGGATTCAATAGCTGGTTGACCCTCCTTTGGCAGCAACAACTTCAACTAGATGTTTCCTGTAGCTGCAGATTAGGCACGCACAACGATCAGGATGAATCTTGCACCATTCCTCTTCACAAAACTGCTGCAGTTCTGCAAGATTCTTGGGATGTCTGGCGTGAACAGCTTTCTTGAGGTCATGCCACAGCATCTCAATTGGGTTTAGGTCAGGACTTTGACTGGACCATTCCAGAACATTTATTTTATTCTTCTGAAACCATTCTAAAGTTGATTTGCTTCTGTGCTTTGGGTCGTTGTCCTGTTACAGCACCCATCCTCTTTTGAGCTTCAGCTGTTTGACAGATTGTCTCAGGTTTTTCTGCAAAATATCTTGGTAAACTTGTGAGTTCATTTTTCCATTGATGATGGTGAGCTGTCCAGGCCCTGAGGCAGCAAAGCAGCCCCAAACCATGATGCTCCACCATACTTAACAGTGGGAATAAGGTTTTGATGATGGTGTGCTGTTCCATTTTTCCTCCACACATGACGTTGTGTGTTCCCATCAAACAGTTCAACTTTGGTTTCATCACTCCACAGAATATTTTACCAGTTGTGCTGTGAAGCATCTAAATACTTTTTTGCAAACTTCAAACGTGCAACAATGTTCTTTTTAGACAGCAATGGCTTCCTGCGTGGTGTTCTCCCATGAAACCCATTTTTGTTTCATGTTTTACGTATTGTAGATGTGTCAACAGAGATGTTGGCATGTTCCAGTGATTTCTGTAAGTCTTTGGCTGACACTCTAGGGTTCTTTTTTACCTCATTGAGGATCCTGCGCTGTGCCCTTGGAGTCATCTTTACAGGGCGACCACTCCTTGGAAGAGAAGCAACAGTGCTGAACTGTCTCCATTTGTAGACAATTTTTCTCACCGTGGATTTGTGAACATCAAGACTTTTAGAGATGGTTTGGTAACCTTTTCCAGCTTTACACAAATCAACAATTCTTGATCTTAGGCCTTCAGAGAGTTCTTTTGAGCGAGGCATGGTGCACATCAGACAGTGCCCCTCATCAAGAGACTACTCTTAACTGGTGTGTGTTTTCCAGTGGGCAGGGCAGCTTTAAGCCACACCTCAGTAACTGAACTTCAGGTTGGCTCACACCTGACTCATAAATTTGACTAACTAGCTCTTGGAGGATCCTTAGACAAGGGGGGTGTACTTACTTATTCCTCCCTGTCTTGTGAATGTTAACATCTTATGGCAATAAAAAATGATAACATGTAATTGTTTGGGTGGTATTAGTTTAAGCAGACACCGTTTACTCATTCTTGTGATTTGAGTTAAGATCAGACCACATTTTATAACAAATTTAAGCAGAAATGTACAAAATTACAAAGGGTGCATACCGGTATATATATATCTATATATATCTATATCTATCTATCTATCTATCTATCTATCTATCTATCTATCTATCTATCTATATATATATAGATATACACACACATGTACAAAATTGTTGGTACCCTTCATTTAATGAAAGAAAAACCCACATGCTCACTGAAATAACTTGAAATTAACAAAAGTAATAATAAATAAAAAATTGCTGAAAATCAACTAATGAAAATCAGACTTTACTTTTCAATTGTAGTCCAAGAAAGTTATTTTAAAAAAACAGACTAATGAAACTGGCCTGGACAAAAATGATGGTACCCTGAACTTAATATGTTGTTGTACAGCCTTTTGATTCAATCATTGTAATCAGGTGATTTCTGCAACTCTCAGTGAGACTTCTGCACCTGTCCACAGGTATGTTGGCCCACCTCATGAGCAAACTGCTCCAGCTGTCTCAGGTTTGAAGGCTGTCTTCTCCAGACTGCATGTTTCAGCTCCTTCCACAAATGTTCAGCAGGATTTAGATCAGGGATCATAGAAGGTCACTTCAGAATAGTCCAGTGTTTTGTTCTGAGTCATTCTTGGGTGTTTTTAGCTGTGTGTTTTGGCTCATTATCCTGTTGGAGGACCCATGACCTGTGACTGAGACCAAGCTTTCTGACACTGGGCAGCACATTTCACTCCAGAATGTCTTGATAGTCTTCAGATTTCATTGTACCTGCACAGATTCAAGACACCCTGTGCCAGATGCAGCAAAGCAGCCCCAGAACATAACTGAGCCTACTCCATGTTTCACAGTAGGTACAGTGCTCTTTTCTTTGTATGCTTCATTTTTGTGACTGTGAACATAGAGCTGATGTGACTTACCAAAAAGCTCCAGTTTTGTCTCATCTGTCCAAAGGACATTCTCCCAGAAGCTTTGTGGCTTGTCAATATGCATTCTGGCAAATTCCAGTCTCATTTTTTTATGATTTTCTTTCAACAGTGATGTCCTCCATTCAGTCCACTTTGCCTCAAACAGTGATGGATGGTGTGATCTGACTCTGATGTCCCTTGACCTTGGAGTTCTTCTCTAATCTCTTTGAAGTTGTTCTGGGCTCTTTGGTTTCCATTCGTATTCTCCGTCTCTTCAGTTTGTCATCAGTTTTCCTCCTGCAGCCACGTCCAGGGAGGTTGGCTACAGTCCTGTGGACCTTAAACTTCTGAATAATCTGTGCAGCTGTAGTCACAGGAACATCAAGCTGCTTGGAGATGGTCTTATAGCCTTTACCTTTAACAGGCTTGTTTATAATTTTATTTCTAATCTCCTGAGACAGCTCTCTCCTTAGCTTGTTGTGCTCCATGTTCAGTGTGGTACACACCATGATACCAAACAGCACAGTGACCACTTTTCAGCCTTTAAATAGGCAGACTGACTGATTACAAGCTTGGAGACACCTGTGATGATAATTACAAGGCACACCTTCGTTTAACATGTCCCTATGGTCACACCATTTTCAATCCTTTGTAGGGGTACCATCATTTTTGTCCAAGCCAGTTTCATTATTTTGTTTTTAAACTATTTCTGCTGTGCCAAAATTTGAAATCAATGTCTGATTTTCATTAGCTGATTTTCAGTACATTTTTATTTATTGTTACTTTTGTTGTTTTCAAGTTATTTCAGTGACCATGTGGGTTTTTCTTTCATTAAATGAAGGGTACCAACAATTTTGTCCAGGTCTATCCATCTATCTATCTATCTATCTATCTATCTATCTATCTATCTATCTATCTATCTATCTATCTATCTATCTATAATTCCATTCAAAAAGTTAAACTGATGGATTTTAGATTCAAGGTCCACAATTTAAACAACTTAAAGTATCTGTTTATTTTTACATAAACAGGATTTTAGCTCATAAAATCCATGAAAACAGGAATTCAACAAATTGGAATACTGTGAACTAAATCACCTTTACTTCTCAGTGTTGGTAGAAAACAAAGAAATAAAGTAGGATCACATTAAATCAGTCAAAATACGTTACTTTCAAAATGGTCAAAATGATCTTCAGTACTTGGTTGTGAACCTCTTTGCCTATATCACTGCATTGATGCGCTGTGGCATTGAGGCAGTCAGCATATGACTATAAAATTGTCAAGTTAAACCCCAAATAGTCGACTTACCTCTGTTTGTATGTTTCCTTATTATTTTTTAATCTTCTCTGTTATTTTTATTAAAATAAATTTCTTTTCTATTCTTTATTTCTACAATTGCCCTTGACATTTTCAGTGTTTCGTATTATATTGTCTACCTTTGCTAGTTTATGTCATTTTATTTAACAATGTTATTATTTTGAACTCTGTAAAGCTCGATGAATTTCTGTGTATTTGAATGGTGCTCCGTAAATAAAGCTGTTCAGCCTCTAAAATGAAAGACACTAAAAGCACACTGTACACACTCAACAAAGAAAATGAAACTGTGGACCACTTTTTACCCACAAACATTTCAAACTTAAAATAAAATCAGGAGAAGTTTCTTCCTTTGATTTGTTGTCCCTCCAGAGACATTTATTCTGATCTAAGCCTGTAACGTCTTTTTCAAACACCCAGAAATGTTGACAGGTTTGGATAGAAGAGACAAAAACAAATCCTCACTTCAGCTCTCCACCGTTTGAGTAAACTCCTCTGGTTCAGGTCTTACCAGAGTTTGTCTTGATGTCCTTTCTGTCCAGTTTGGTGACCACGTCCTCCTTCACACCAGAGAGCTGAAACACACACTCGTACCTCCCCCAGTCATCAGAGGGGAGCTCCAGGTCAACACTCATCTGGAAGGATCCGTCGTGGTTTGGGAGGTTCTCTCCGTGCTCCACGTGGTCCTGAAGCTCCTCTCCATCTTTCCTCCAGAACACTGCAGCTTGGCTGGGATAGAAACCTGTGGCGTGGCAGGTGATCCTGGAGGAGGGGGTCTTCTGGAGAAGGGACACTGTGGGGAGGTCTGCAGCACAAAAACAAAGACTGTTTATAGTTTCTTTATCATTTTTACTGTTGTTTACCATCGCTGTTCCTGTTTGATGTTGTATATGTTAATGACTCAGTAACACAAGGACCATATGAAGGGTGTAAGGCTCGGCAATATAACAGGATTTAAAGATTAATAGTTAATTATTTTTTAAAAACTTAATCAGAGATCACATAATTTACTGTAAGTATTTCAATACATTTATCAATGCTTGAAAAATAATCAAAGAACATTTATGTTGATACTGAATAACTTAACTGTGCAGTGTGTGGTAACTGGCATTTTAGTGCCATCTATTGTTCAGATTTTGGAATGAGCCCGTCTGTTTCTAAAACATCACATCACTAAGAGAAGAGAGCCGGTGAAGACCAAAAAGTATCGTGAAATGGGCATCATTTACCACAGTTACATTTTTATTTTTATAGACCGCAGGTCAGTTAAGTTAATGATCATGGTTTTGTAAACTTTGACTTAAATGGACTTGAGCTTATATAACGTTTTTCTAGTCATTGACTATTCAAAGCTGCTTTACACCGCAGGTCACACCTACCCATTCACACCCTTTCGCACTCACATTCGCTGACTGAGTTTCTATGTTAGTTATCCATCAGTATCTCTAACACATTCACGCCCTTTCATGCCCATTTACGCACGACTGACGAGCAGTGGGAGCAACTTGAGGTTCAGTGTCTTGCCCAAGGACACATCGCCATGTGTCGCCGGAGCTGGGCTTGAACCTGCAACCTTCTGATCACTGACCAAGCTCACTATCAAACTGCACCACCGACGCCCGTCAGGTCTAGGCTCTATAAAGTTTTCTAACGTGCTGCAGATTCATCAAAATAAGGTAAAACAAGAGAGAGAGAACACGAGGGAAAGTTGGGCCGGACAGTTGAGAGGTTTGTAATATTATTAATAATCAGTGCTGGGAGTTACGGCTTTAGAAATAATGGGCTATTTAACGCTGTTATTTTTTCCCAGTAACGGATAATCCAGTTAATTACTTTTCATGTGTTACAACGCTGTTACCGTCACTGACAATGAAATGTGGTGCGTTACTTTGGAGCTGTTATCCGACCTGCCTAACCCCCAAATTCCTGCGGAAGTGCCACGCTGCGGTCTTGCTCTGATCCACAAACCCCACTGAAGGTGGCACGCCAAGCAGCGCCGGAGGGGGAGAGCTGATTCCCAGAGAGCCACAGGCTCTCATGAGAATAGTGATGTCACACGCTCATAAAACATGTTATAGACTGAGAAAACAAATAAACAACACCCCAGAGACAACATGGCGGATCATTATGTTAGCCTCCCCAGAGGAGAAACCTGTAGTATATAAAGAAAAACAGTTTTTCTAACTTAAAGAGACTGTGAGGAGTTTTTAAGTAATTACAAAAAAGTCTCACTTTTAGATATATGCCTGATCGAAATACGCACTTATTGATGATTTTTTAAAAATCAAAACAGGTTATCTATAAATGCTATTCCTTAGCCTCCTGGTCGGGTCGGACATGACTGGACTGACATGGATACTCAACTTCAGGAACAAGACAATTAAAACTAGAGCAAATGTATATTATTTTATTATTTATATTACACGTCTGAGAGCACCGGGCTGTAAGTAGCGATAAATAGCCGGCTACAACTACAATAAAACCTTTTCCCCTAATTGCTTATCGTCACACATCAAAAACTACCGCTACGTAACTAGAAAGAGATACATTACCTCATCGCTTTGCATCCCGCAAGTTTTTGAAAAAAGAAGTTGTAAAACAATGCAGAGTTCTGAGGAAGGTCCGAGCTGCATTTACCGTTACAAACAAACACACTTGGCTTCACGTCTCCGGTGCGTTCAAGTTGTAGTCAGAAGTAGGAACTTCTGGGTTCCGAGTAGGAGACTGCAACTGAACGCCCCCAAGTCGGAATTTCCTACTGAGAACTCGGTGAAACCTCTCTACCCCGAGGTGTCAATGGAAGATCGATGCCCTCAGTGTGAACAGTTATTTAGCTCCTGTAATAATCCATTTATTTGCACTTCTGACTGGGGTGTGTCGCTCTAGATCAGCTGTATACATAGTATTGTTAGACTTATATTTACAAAAATGCTGCCATAGTGATAATCACATTCTTCATGTGATATTTGTGAACAACAACACAGGGCGTGCTAACAACAGCTAACAATAGCCTGGTAGATCGGCATGTTTTTTTCTGACTTCAACTGGAACGCCGATAAGTCGAAGATGATGTCACTCCCAGTTCAGAGGTTACAGGAACGCGGCATTACGACAGTCGCTGCGCGTGCTTATGGGTAGCAGAGTCTTTTTTTCGTCGGTGATAGATTCTCCTCATAGCACCTTTAATAAAAAGAAATGGAAAGTTTTATAGGGATGATTTAACACCTACTTCTACGGACTAGTCATTCATTGTATTCAGGTGCCAGCTGAGCTCATTATTGAGTCATAATGTTGCTGAACTTTGACCTAAACAAACTGAAGCAGTCCCAGAGACAGCACTGCCCCACAGGCTTGGACAGTAGGCACTAGGCATGATGGGTGCATCACTTCACCTGCCTCTCTTCTTACCCTGATGCTCCCATCACTCTGAAAAAGGGTCAATCTGGACTCATCAGACCACATGACCTTCTTCCAGTCCTCCACAGTCCAATCTTTATGCTCCCTAGCAAACTGAAGCCTTTTTTCTGCTTAGTCTTACTGATTAGTGGTTTTCTTAAGGCTACACAGCTGTTCAGTCCCAATCCCTTGAGTTTCCTTCACACTGTGTGTGTGGAAATGCTCTTTCTTTGGCTGTTGTCAACACACTGAACATGAAAAAAATGTAAAATCCACCTTTAACTCCCCCACTTCAAAAATGTGGTCAAAGTTGCCCTGAATTTATCATCTCTTTATCAAGACACACCTCCATTTAAAAGTTGGAATCCCTGTACAGCAGCAGCCAATGTTTAAAAAGCAAGAAGGTTCATCCATATATCTACATAAGTTTAATACACCTCAGGTGACATCACAGCTAAAGATGCAGCAGCACCAAGAATAATCATTTAATGAAAAATATGCACATTATTTACAGATAGTGCTTAAAAATGCATAAATAATATCAATTAATTAGAGTTTAATGCAAAATAAAAAACAAATTCTTGCAAATGAGCAGGTTGCCAACCCCTGCATAAGGAATTTCCTCCGCTTGATGCCAATGACTTGACCCTTCTTAAAAAGACTTGCATCTTGTGTCTTTGACATGGTTGTTAAACAAATGAGAAGCTGCTCATTGCATCAGCTGGAGTTAAATAACTTTTTTCAGCTGATAGATAATCACCATGCAGCAATTATCCAACAGGAGGCTCAGACCCGTTTGCTGTTAAATCCAGGTGGCTACTTTTGTTTTGGCCTGGCATATATTGTAATGTCAGAGTGTCAAAAACAAAGACATATGAACATGGTCAAAATCAAATGGTACCACGTCTCTTAATCTTACCTCTTCTCATCAGAAAGCTCTTTCCATACTCCAAAAACTTCTTCAGCCAGTCAGAACATTCTCTGGTGAAATAGAATTTATTCTGCTCCAGAAGAGCTTTGTCATTATTCCACTTTTCTTTGGTGATGACTCCCTGCTGTTGAGGAGCAACATATGTGAAGGTCTTCATGTCCAGGATCAAGAAGTCCTCTCCATTATAACCATAGTACATATAACCGGCGGCCTTATCAGTCTCATCGTCCCACTCACAGCCGTACATATACTGAAGAACACCTGAGACAGAGAGAGAGAAAATCACAGCTCAGTCTCACACCATCAGCTGATTTCACCACAGAGACACACACAAACACAAACATCTACCTCACGGTGCTCATCCAGAGCACGCTGCTGATCCTGACAACATGGAGTTAATTAAACAACGTGCACATTGATCAGAGGCCTGCTCCAGATCAACCCATGAGAGCATTCACAAACATGCTCTTTAAAATAAAATTAAGACCACATTGGTTGTTACAAAAATGAGTGAATAAAAAAAAACAAGATTTGAGAAAATAAAAAAATAGAAAGTTCTCCTCCATCTACACTCCCATCAAATAAATAAATAAACGAGCAAGACACAAATCGTACAGGAATTCTCCTGACTGAAAAAAGAAGTGTACATTGAGCTATCACAGATGTGACTGCAGAGCATCAAACACCATAAAACAGTGTGCACATAGCTGGAGTCAGTGGTCTTCGTTTTCTCTTTTGATTCTGGTACAGTAGCATGAAAAAGTTTGTGAACTCTTTGGGATTACTTGGATTTCTGCTTAAATTGGTCATAAATCTGTTCTGATCTTCATCTAAGTCACATCACTAGACAAACACAGTCTGCTTAAACTAGTACTGCACAAAATTATAAGTTTTCATGTTTTTATTCGACATAATTGTAAACAGTCACAGTGCAGGGAGGAAAAAGTATGTAAACCTTGGGATTTGATAACTGAGTGACCCTCCTTTGGCAGCAAAACCTCAACCAAACGTTTCCTGTAGTTGTAGATCAGACCTACACAACGGTCAGGAGGAATTTTGGACCATTCTTCTGTACAAAACTGTTTCAGTTCAGCAATATTCCTGGGATGTCTGGTGTGAACCGCTCTTTTGAGGTCATCAACAGCATCTAGGGTTGAGGTCATGACTCTGGGCTCGGGTTAGGGCCACTCCAGAAGCTGTATTTTCTTCTGTTGAAGCCGTTCCATTGTTGATTTACTTCTATGCTTTGGGTCGTTGTCCTGTTGCATCACCCATCCTCTGTTGAGCTTCAGTTGGTGGACAGATGGTCTTAAGTTTTCCTGCTAAATGTCTTGATAAACTTGAGAATTCATTTTCTGTTGATGACAGCAATCCGTCCAGGCCCTGAGGCAGCAAAGCAGCCCCAAACCATAATGCTCCCTCTGCCATATTTCACAGTTGGGATGAGGTTTTGATGTTGGTGTGCTGTGCCTTGTTTTCTCCACACATAGCGTTGTGTGTTCCTTCCAAACAACTCGGTTTTGGTTTCATCTGTCCACAGAATATTTTGCCAGTGCTGTGGAACATCCAGGTGCTCTTTTGCAAACTTCAAACATGCAGCAATGTTTTTTTTTTTTGGATAGCAATGTCTTCCTTGGTGGTGTCCTCCCATGAACTCCATTCTTGTGTGATGTTTTATGCATTGTAGATTTGTCAACAGTAATGTTGGCATGTGCCAGGGATCTCTGTAAGTCTTCAGCTGACACTCTAGGATTCTTCTTCACCTCATTGAGCATTCTGCGCTGTGCTCTCACAGTCATCTTTACAGGACCACCACACCTTGGCAGAGCAGCAGCAGTGCTGAACTTTCTCCATTTGTAGACAGTCTGTCTTACTGTGGACACATGGACATCAGGGCTTTTAGAGATACTTTTGTAACCCTTTCCAGCTTCATGCAAGTCAACCATTCTTGATGGTAGATCTTCTGAGAGCTCTTCTGTGTGAGGCATGGTTCACATCAGGCAATGCCTCTGAGAACAGCAAACTCACAACTGGTTTGTGTTTTTTATAGGGCAGGGCAGCTTTAACCAACACATCCTATCTAATCACATTGATTGGACTCCAGGTTGGCTGACTCCTGGCTCCAATTAGCTCTTGGAGAAGTAATTAGCCTAGGGGTTCACATACTTTTTCCACCCTCTACTGTGACTGTTTACATATTGTGTTGAATAAAAACATGAAACTTATATATTTTTTGTGTGGCATTAGTTTAAGCATACTGTGTTTGTCTAGTGATGTGACTTAGATGAAGATCAGAACATATTTTATCACCAATTTAAGCAGAAATCCAAGTAATCCCAAAGGGTTCATGTACTTTTTCATGCAACTGTATGTACATGGTTCTTTTGTTGTTTTCTGCATGTTTGAATTAAAGCATCAGTCACTCATTTGTGTTGATTTCGTGCTTACCTACTTCCAAAACATGCAACCTGTAAACATCTATATTTATCACATTCATTTACCTGCATTGTTTTTAACGTGTATCTGTTTCCCAAACAAATTAATGTGTGTGTTTGTGAATGGGTGAATAGCTCGCATTAGCTTAAATCAGTTTAAGGAAAGTGCTTGATGAGGTTCTGTCCATGTTCTTGTTTTAGTGTACAGGAATGGTTTACCACATCCAATATGGTGGACATGCTGACATATAGCAGCAACAGGCCGACCCGGTCAATGAGACTTCTACATGTATTTGAGTAGCAGCAGAATTGTCCCTGTTGTCAGCCAGAAAAAAATAGAAATTCGTTCTTAGTCATAGGTGTACAGTTTGTATGCGTAGAAAGTGATATTTATTCGTTTTTGTATTAATCATCTTCATGTTTAAAGGTGCTATGAGGAGAGTCTGTTACCGGCAAAATAAAGACTCTGCTACCCATGAGCACACGCAGCAACTGTCGTAATGCTGCTTTCCAGTAACCTCGGAACTGGGAGTGACATCATCTCCGACTTAGCGGTGTTCCAGTTGAAGTCGGAGAAAAACATGCCAATCTACCAGGCTATTGTTAGCTGTTGTTAGCACGCCCTGTGTTGTTGTTCACAAATATCACATGAAGAATGTGATTATCACTATGGCAGCATTTTTGTAAATATAAGTCTAACAATACTATGTATACAGCTGATCTAGAGCGACACACCCCAGTCAGAAGTGCAAATAAATGGATTATTACAGGAGCTAAATAACTGTTCACACTGGGGGCATCCATCTTCCATTGTCAACTCAGGGGTGGTGAGGTTTCACCGAGTTCCAGTAAGAAATTCAGACTTCAGGGGACGTTCCAGTTGCAGTTTCTTACTCAGAACTCGGAAATTCCGACTTCTGACTACAACTGGAACGCACCAAAAGATGTGACCCAAACCAAAGTGTGTGTTTGTTGTGATGCTAATGAATGCAGCTCGGACCTTCCTCAGAACTCTGCATTGCTTTACAACTTCTTTTTTCAACAACTTACAGGATGCAAAGCGACAAGGTAATGTATCTCTGTCTAGTTACATAGTGGAGGTTTATGATGTGTGACACCAAGCCATTTTTGGAAATCTTATTATCATAGTTGTAGCCGGCTATATATCGCTACTTACAACCCAGCACTCTAAGACGTGTAATATAAATAATAAAATAATATAAATTTGCTCTAATTTTAACCCTCATATTATCCTTGGGGTCAATTTGACCCCATTCAGTGTTTATCATTCAAAAAATAATAGTTGACTTTTTTTTTTGGCTTCATATTTCATGACTTTTCCTAATTTGATGGGTACTTTTGATTGAGCATAAAATCATTATGATGATATTTTTTCATTTTGCTGTACACATATTGCACGCATCGGTGTTCCTCTGGGGTCAATTTGACCCCAAGCTGTTTTAGCTGTGTAAAACTTGTCTGTCTGTGTGTGACCCATGTGTGACCTAACATTCCCACACCTGCAGGTGCAGAGTTGATACTTTTGAGTTGATACATGACATGGGGGAGGGGGAACATGGGGGGAATGAATGTGTGTGTGTGGGTCTATGTCGAAGAAACTTGACTGTTGCCATAAAGAACTGTTCCATGTTCTGACTATCTGACTGATGCTCTCATTATGATTTTCTGTTTCACAAATGGGTGAATTTTCAAACATGTAAACCCCCTCAAACACACAAAAAAAGAAACAAACAAACAAAAAAAAGAAACAAATAAAAAAAACACAAAAACAAACAAACAAACAAATAAAAAAAAATCCTAAAATTAACAACAACAAACAAAACCTCCAACTCTGCCACTGCCGGTCCCAAGCCCGGATAACAAAGGAAGGGTGAGTGAGACTTTATAGTGACCACAAATATGTTACAAAAAAGGGGGGGGGTTACCAACATCAATCAGTATGGTTCGTTCTGTGAGAGTCATGAACGTGCACCCTAATTAGAAAAGATTTGAATGAAAGATTTGAAAGATACATTAACTCTAAAACTAAAAGTTTGACCTGATGGTGGCGCTGCAGAAAAGGTCATATCATCACCATAAACAACAGGGTTCATACTCTTGTGGTCATTAATGTTGTCAGTAAATTTGAAAAGATTTGGATGAAAACTTTTCAAGATAAATTATTTTTGATTGAAAAGTTTGGCCTGATGGTGGCGCTAGAGGACAGGTCAAGGTTTCAGTATCAAGGGGTTATTTATGTATTCAATAAATACACAAAGTTCCTGACACAAAACATGATCAACAATTTTTGTAAATCATTTTGTGGAGGCAAATATCCCTGGGATCAGATTGACCCAAAGGGTAAAATGTGTTAGTGATATTTGAGGAGAATAGGAGGATTAATTGTCTTGTTCCCGAAGTCGAATCTAGGCCAGTCCTGTCCGACCCAACTGGAAGGCTAAGGAATAGCATTTATAGATAACCTATTTTGATGCTATAAAACTCATCTTAAAGTGTGTATTTTCATCAGGCATATATCTAAAAGTCAGACTTTTTTGTAACGACTCAGAAACTCCTCACAGTCCCATTAAGTGTAACATTATTTAGGTCTAGAAATAAAATAAGATAAAAACAGATCCTCAATATGGTATTAATCATTGTTACAAGAGTAATGGCAAAATGGCAAAAAGAGATAAGCATGGATAAAAACAAATAAAAATAAAAAAAATCAAACTACAAGCATTCTGCATTATTTGAATAGTTGTCCACTGCAGAGTAGGGATGTAACAGATTGAAAATTTCATATCTCGGTTCTTGTGACCAAAGTTATTACGGTTATCATTATTATTGTTGCAGTGTGCCTTAAAATGTTCAAAAAGTACTTTAACAGAGTCTTACAATCATTTAACCCCCCAAAATTTTAATTTTAACAATTCTTTTGCCTTTTTATTATCAATAACTGCGTCAGGAAATGCCCTATAAGTTCATTTGTTTAACTTTTTCCATAAGAAATAAAAGTAAACAATTCTGGCAAGTATTTGTCATTATTATGTAATAAATGCTTAAACTGTGTGTAATTATAAGAAAGGAAAACATACTGATTTAAACTTAAAAAAGAATTCTCTTCATTAACAATTGTTAATGAACATGTTCAAAGTTTTGAGACGGCACAAAAATAATCTAAACCTATTTTACAAAAACTCCAACGTTTTAGTTTGCCTGCAGCATTAGTGTCCATGTTTCAGCTCGTTATATTAGACCATGCTCAGGAGTTTTTTTTTTTTTTGTTGTTGTTTTTTACTGGTACCTAAAGCAGTTAGCCTCCTTCATGACTCTCCTCTTGTCTTCTCTTTCCATGGCAGATGTCCTCCACATCTCCTTCTTTAATAATTACAAATAACGATTGATTAAATCCATAAAACACGAACTATGACAGAAAAAGACGATCTATTATGATGAAATAAGGCGGATAAATGGTGAAAGAACAATAAGAACTCACTCCAGAATGATGCTAATTCTGTTATTTACAACCAGAAAATCCTGATAAACCTCCTATAATTCACTCAGGTATGGCTCTTTGAATCCTCTCTCTCTCTCTCTGCTCGTTTACTCGAGGAGTTACAGCAGTTTTAATCAGGCACATTTTTGTCTTTCACTGCAGCTTGGTGTTTTAGACAGGGTGACTGTCATTAATCAGTTTCCCCTCCACATCCTTTAAAATCCAAACTATGACCAGACTTTAGACTTTAGCTGTTTTGAGTGGAAAAACCTGTGAGAGTCTGAGCGAGGCTCCAACTGCTGAGGCCAAACATTACAAACTGCTCCTCCATCTGTGGGAGACGGCTGCTTCACCGAGAGGCAGACACACATAGTTCAGACTTTTCCAGACAAAGAGCAGCATCACAGTGAGTAACTGACACAGAGTGGTGATCAAACACCGTTTAACAATAATTTTAATAGGACACCTCAATGATTACTGTGGGAAATTTTACTACGGTTTACCATTTTTCCAGTATCCGTGACATCCCTGCTTCAAAGAGTTATCATTGAAACTAAAGGGCCAGTTTATCCATTTCGGTTTCTACTGTATGTTTGAGTTGTACATTTTTGAGATATCAGCTGTAGAGACATCTGTATTTTGTGTTTTGGTATAACTAGACTAACTCACAAAAGTCCTGTGATGCTCAAAGAACCAAAAGTACATTTTAAAAATTCAAAACCAGAGTCCAATTCCAACAATCAGGCCCTGTTGCTCAAAATAATCTGCAGACCTTGTTGGTCAGCATGTTCACGTATGAACTACTTTTTACCAAAACAAAAACATGTGTTTGGATTTTGGGATGCAGTTTATGCCCAAAATGCAAAATGCAAAAAAAAAAAAAAAAAAAAAAGGAAATAGGCTCTTAGTTTGAGAAACCTGGCTTTTCTTGTTTTGTATGTTACTGATGATTTTCAATAAAGATAGAGTGATTTAATATCAATAATTGTAGTGTACATAATGTAGCTGTTATCCAATTAATTGATTAATCCCATAACAAAAAATTGATAGTTGCAGCCCTAATAATTTTATTTACATTGTAGAAGAGAAAAACAAACAAACCTCCAGTCTGCTTGAAGCGCTCGTTTAAGTTTTCAATTTCGGCTTTGAACCGTTGATGAATTGTCAAAGCCCTGTCAGTCTCCTGCTCCCAGAACTGAGGAAACTCTCCTGTGACTTTGTTCATCCACTCCTGTCTGGGCACCATTTTCCTGTTGTTACTGCTGTAATGATCAATCTGAACATCATCAACCATTCCAACAATCACAAACTCGGGGAAGTTTGAAACTTCAGATGATGCGGTGTTGAAATACTTGAGAGAGTGAAGCACTGTGGGAACAAAAACATTTTCATTATTTCAGTTTTATTTCACATTTTATGCATCATTAGAAAGTCACCAAGCACACAGTTTAATGAGGACTTTGAGCTTGGAGGTAAACTAAGCAGGAAAAACAGTCATTATCAAATTACTGAGCTTGGTCCTAAAACATTTGTACATTTGGATAATCTTAAATTAAAAGTCAGACCATTTGGTCCTTAAAAGCAAGAAGACACAGAAGCTGTGTCCCCAACCAACACATCCAAGTGGGGCCCACATTTGATTTGCCTGGGTAACATAGGCTTTAACTGAGCGGGCTTTAAAGCTACGGTCTACGATGTGGAAGCTTGGTACGTCTTAATAACAAGTAAACTTATAAGGCCATTATGGCCCTATGGTCCAATCTAGGCAATACAAAGATCAAAAAGAATGAAAAAAATCCATTCAGTATATCCGCTGCAAAGCAGCATAATACTTGACCAATCTGAACCGCCGTTCCCAGCAGTTCGGATTGGACCGTGAGTCCATCCAATCTTCTGTCTCTTCTGCTGCGCAGTGTCTCGCCCATGATCCGGCCTCCTCCCCTCTACCTCTCTCAGTGAGCAGCTAGCAGCACAGCTACTAAAGCATCATGGAGCCGGTAGGCTGCTTCTGTTACCCTCCATATCGAATAGAAGGAAACGTAAAAGTTTGGAGGAAAAGGCTGAAGTAAGGAAGAAATATGAGCAATACAGGTCCCAACGGAGACTCATAATTGGATAATCGTACGGTGGAAAAAGCTGCAGAATGATTTGGGATTGTTGAACACTGCGCCGGCCACCGGCTGACGGACGACCCGCAGCTCCGACGCAGTGCGCCGTCCAACCTTCAGCACCGCCATTCCACCCCTGGTTGAACAGGTAATAGCTTTGTTTACTACAGTGGGAGATGTGTGCTGAATAACTCTGGTTAGTCTGTGCCTATACTGGCTAATGACTGGACGTTGTTGGTTGTAGCGGGTAGGTGACACGATTGCAGGTAGGACCCAGAAGCAAGCAGTTTGATTAGAACAGTCTTTATTAACCAAGTTCAGAAACAGTTCAGAGCGGGCTGCGAACCCGCGACCAGGAGATCTGTGGACGGGCGCTCTCCTGACTGAGCTAACCCGGAGCTGTACAGCTGTCGGTTCCCACAGCCTTTTCAGGGAAGAGGCTGAGGACGGAGAGGAGCTCAAACAGTCTTTACAGGGGAGTAGCTGATTCTTGAGCGGGGCTTCAACCCGCAACAGCGAACTTAAGAGGTGAACACTCCTCTGATTGCAGCACCTCAGAGGAGTCCAAAACTGACACCCACAGGCTTGAGACAGAGAACAGGCTGTGGCTTGAGCGGGGGTCGAACCCGCGACAGCTCGGTCCACAGTCGGGCGCCTTACCGACTGAGCCACCCAGGCGATGCAGTGACAGAAGCTCACACAGTCTTTATAGAAAGAGGTGAAGCAGGCTTGACTCACGCACAGACGAGCTGAGGCGCTCAGGAACACTTGGAGGAGGGATTCAGGCGAACTCGCGTTGTCGAAGACAGGCAGGAAGTCAGACACCAGGCGATTGGCACAACGAGAGCAGACTGGGTTCGCAACTGGAGACGGAAGCAGGGTCAGGTACCAGACGTGGGTCACAACGAGCGGGCTGGATTCGCAACAGGAGACGGAAGCAGGGTCAGATACCAGACTTGGGTCACAACGAGAGCGGGCTGGATTCGGCAACAGGAGACGGAAGCAGGGTCAGATACCAGACTTGGGTCACAACGTAGAGCGGGCTGGATTCGGCAACAGGAGACTTCAGCAGGATCGAAAGCCGGGGATTCAGACAGGCGGATGAATACAGGACAGAAGCTAGTCGATACCTTGGAGTCGAGCCGAGGGTCAGGCGTATGAGGCAGAGTCTGGGACGAAACTGGTCGGCAACGGGTGATCAATCCGGGAAACAAGTCTGGACCTTTCAGCATGAGTGCGACGACAGTCTGACGCTGGTTGAGTGTGGAGCTGGGGCTTTTGTAGCTGGCTTGATTACGGGTGATGAGGTGCAGGTGTGAGCGGCGGCACAGGTGAGGTGAGTCAGGACTGATTAAGGTGCAGCTGGGAGTGACAGGCTGTGGGAGAGGCTGAGGCTGCAGACCGAGATGTGACAGAACCCCCCCCTCAAGGGACGGCTCCCGACGTCCAACAACATCAAGAGGGGTGGGGCGGGTGGGAAGAGTACCTCAGTACTCTTCTGAGGCGGAGTCCTCTCGGACGTCAGTTGGACGGGGAACCTCCTCCTCCTCTTCAGAGGCCTCCGCGGTGGGAGAGCCTACAGGACTGGCGAGCGAGGGTTGCCGAGCTGGACGACCCCGCCTTCCTAGGGACGGCTGCTCCGGATGGTCCACGTGAAACTGCCGGACCAAGGCTTTGTCAAGGACGTCCCGGGAAGGTACCCATGATCTCTCCTCTGGACCATATCCTTCCCAGTCCACGAGGTACTGTAGGCCTCTTCCTCGCCGGCGGGAACGGAGCAGACGACGGATGGTGAATGCCGGACCTCCGTCGATGATGCGTGGAGGAGGAGGAGGGGCCACGACTGGAGACAGGGGACTCTCATGGACCGGTTTAATCTTGGAGACATGGAAGGTGGGATGGACCCTCATGGATCTGGGAAGGGCCAGCCTCACTGCCGTCGGGTTAACGATTGTCTGTATGGGGAAAGGACCAACAAACTTAGGTGCGAGCTTCCTGCTCTCAACCCTAACAGGTAGGTCTTTGGTAGACAACCAAACTTTCTGACCTACCTGATAGGTTGGAGCAGGAGTTCGACGGCGGTTGGCAGAAGAACGATGGATGGGCGGCCCTCTGGAGTGCAGCTCTGGCTCGGGCCCAGGTCCTTCTGCATCGACGGGCAAGGGCAGACGGGCAGGAGACCTCATTGTCCAAGGCCGGGAACAACGGGGCGTAAACACACTGGAATGGGGACAAGCCAGTTGAGGAGGAGACCAGGGAGTTGTGGGCGTACTCCACCCATAGGAGCTGCTGAGACCATGTAGAAGGGTTCTGGGACACAGTGCACCGAAGAGCCGTCTCCATCTCCTGGTTCATCCGTTCTGATTGCCCGTTGGATTGTGGATGGAAACCAGAGGATAAGCTGGCGGTGGCTCCCAGGAGATGGCAGAACTCCTTCCAGAAAACTGACGAGAACTGGGGCCCACGATCCGACACCACGTCCACTGGAAGACCATGGAGACGAAAAACGTGATGGAGGACCAGTTGTGCGGTTTCTTTGGCTGACGGAGCTTCTGCAGGGGAAGTGTGCCATCTTCGAGAATCGGTCCACCACGGTGAGGATGGTGGTGTGACCATCGGAGGGAGGTAGACCGGTGACGAAGTCTAAGGATACATGGGACCATGGACGATGTGGAATGGGCAGAGGTTGGAGGAGACCGGCAGGAGCCTGGTGAGAGGACTTGTGTTGGCAGCAGACCTGGCAGGCTTTAACGAAGTCCCGAGTGTCTTCCTCCAGAGTGGGCCACCAGAACCTCTGCCGAAGAACCTCCTGGGTGCGAAAGGATCCAGGGTGACAGGTCAGATTTGAAGAGTGGGCCCACTGCAGAACTTCAGACCGAAGGGCGTCAGGAACGAAAAGACAATGAGGAGGGCAAGAGCTAGGACCAGCCTGGTCCTGAGTGGCAGCCTTGATTCTCTCCTCGATGTCCCAGGTGAGGGTGGCGACGACACAAGGGGGAGCCAGAATGGGAGCAGGTTTCTCTGGGTTGTCATCGTCTCTGAGGTACTGGCGGGAAAGGGCGTCAGGTTTGGTGTTGCGGGAGCCAGGTCGATATGACAAGGTAAAGTCGAATCTTGAGAAGAACAGGGACCATCGGGCTTGACGGGCATTCAGCCTTTTAGCAGTCTTGATGTATTCTAGATTTTTGTGATCAGTCCAAACCAGAAACGGGTCTTTGGAACCTTCAAGCCAGTGTCTCCATTCCTCCAATGCTAACTTCACCGCCAGGAGCTCGGTTGCCGATGTCGTAGTTTCTCTCTGCTGGGGTGAGTCGTCGAGAGAAGAAGGCACAGGGATGGAGTTTGTGATCTGACGGGGAACGTTGGGACAGAACACCTCCGACTCCCACATCAGAGGCGTCTACCTCAACCAGGAACTGGAGATCTGGATCGGGCATCTGGAGGATTGGAGCAGTGGTGAATCTTTCTTTCAGGGTACGGAAAGCAGTGTCAGCGTCAGGAGACCAAAGGTAGGTTTTCTTGCTGCTGGTGAGGGCGGTGAGAGGGGCAGCGACAGTGCTGTAGTTTCTGATAAACCGGCGGTAGAAGTTGGCAAAACCCAGGAATCTTTGAAGCTGCTTGCGGGACTCAGGAACGGGCCAGGTGGTAACGGCTGAAACCTTCGCCGGGTCCATTTGGATGTGACCTTGTGAGACGATGAAGCCCAGGAAGGAGACTGTGGGAACGTGGAACTCACATTTCTCTGCTTTTACGAAAAGTGAGTTTTCGAGGAGCCTCTGTAGTACAGACTGGACCTGATGCACATGGTCGCTGAGATTCTTAGAGAAGATCAGGATGTCGTCTAGGTAGACGAAGACGTACTTGTTCAACATGTCTCTGAGGACGTCGTTTACCAGGGCCTGGAACACTGCTGGGGCGTTGGTCAAGCCGAAGGGCATCACCAGGTACTCGTAGTGACCAATGGGAGTGTTGAAGGCCGTCTTCCACTCGTCCCCCTCCCTGATGCGGACGAGATGGTAGGCATTCCTGAGGTCGAGTTTGGTGAATATGGTGGCCCCCTGAAGTAACTCGAATGCCGAGGAGATGAGAGGCAAAGGATAACGGTTCTTCACCGTGATGTCGTTAAGTCCTCTGTAGTCGATGCAGGGCCTCAGGGACTGGTCTTTCTTCTCTACGAAGAAGAACCCTGCACCAGCAGGAGATGAAGAAGGGCGGATGATACCAGCAGCCAGAGAGTTATTGATGTACTCCTCCATCGCCCTTCTTTCTGGCGCCGACAGGGAAAACAGTCTTCCTTTCGGAGGTGAGGTGCCTGGAAGAAGGTCAATGGCACAGTCATACGGACGATGAGGAGGCAGAGAGGTGGCATTGGCCTTACTGAACACGGCGCTGAAGTCGTGATACTCGGGGGGCACACGGGAGAGTTCAGGCTGGATCTTGGTGCAGACAGAAGGGTGAGGGGACAAGGCATCCTTCAGGCAGGTTAGATGACAGGCAGATCCCCACCCACGGATGGAGCCAGTAGACCAATCCATGACAGGATTGTGTCGCCGGCCAAGGGTAGCCGAGAACCAGTGGCACTTCAGGGTGATCAAGCACATGAAACTGGATTGTCTCTTTGTGGTTTCCAGAGATGAGCATGGTAACCGGGGATGTTTGATGAGTTATCACCCCCATCTTGTGGCCATCCAATGCTCTGGCAGGAATAGGATGGTTGAGGGGAACCAGACTTAGTCCCAGTTGATTAGCGACTCTCTTGCTGATGAGACAGGAGTCGGACCCAGAGTCGATGAGGGACGCCAGTGTCTGAGGTCCGTCAGGCAGAAGAAGGCGGGCAGGCAGGGAAGGACGAAGGACTTGAGGAGTCTGGAGGGATGAGCTCACTCGTACCTCCTCCCTTACGAGTGAGCTCTCTCTTTTAACGGGCAGTCCTTAACAAAATGTCCTTGTCCTCCACAATAAAGGCAGAGTTGAGAGGAAACCCGTCGCTTCCTCTCGGCTGGGGTGAGGGAGGTACGGCCCAGCTGCATGGGTTCGGGGTCCCTTACCAAGGGAGCGGAAGCCTGTTGGGGTGCACTCCTGTGTGGTGGGCAGGTGATGGGCAGATGAGCCGGGACTGAGCTCCTAGCTCCTCTTCTAGCCCTGATGCGGAGATCGATCCGGTGGCGAGGTCGGTGATGCCATCCAGGGTTGAAGAAGGAGTTCATGGGAAACCAGAGCGTCTTTAATGTAATCTGCCAGTCCATGAACAAAGGCATCAATTTGGGCAAGAGTTCCACCCACTGCGGCTGGCTTGACGGAAGTCTATGGAGAAGTCAGCCACCGACCGACCTTGTTGAAGCTTCAGAAGGCCGCTCGCGACTCCTGCCCTATCAGGATTCAGTCCAAACACTTTGCGAAGTTCAGAGGTGAATGTGAGGAAACTGGAACAGGCAGGAGATTGACGATCCCACTCAGCGGTTCCCCAGAGTCTCGCAAGCCCAGTCAGGTGATTGATGGTGTAGGCAACCTTTGCAGCTTCAGAGGAGAAGGTGCGGGGCTGTAGAGCGAAGAGCAGGGTGCAGTTGGTGATGAAGGCAGAACAGGTCTCAGGTTCACCATCATATCGTTCAGGAGAGCCCACTCGTGGTTCTGGAGAAGCAGGCGATACAGCAGGCTGAGGAACAGGTGCAGGGGTTGGAGTTGGTGGTGACTCTTGAAGCCTGGAGGCGAGTTCAGTGACAGTCCGGGTGAGAGTATCCACAGCACTCTGAAGTTGGCTAGTAGTCGTGGCAATTAGCCCCTCATGATGAGCCAGCAACCCTTCAACTCTTTCCAGTCTGTCCATTGCTGATGGTGAACTGCTCGCTGGGTCCATCTTCTGGTCAGACTGTACTGACACGATTGCAGGTAGGACCCAGAAGCAAGCAGTTTGATTAGAACAGTCTTTATTAACCAAGTTCAGAAACAGTTCAGAGCGGGCTGCGAACCCGCGACCAGGAGATCTGTGGACGGGCGCCTCCTGACTGAGCTAACCCGAGCTGTACAGCTGTCGGTTCCCACAGCCTTTTCAGGGAAGAGGCTGAGGACGGAGAGGAGCTCAAACAGTCTTTACAGGGGAGTAGCTGATTCTTGAGCGGGGCTTCAACCCGCAACAGCGAACTTAAGAGGTGAACACTCCTCTGATTGCAGCACCTCAGAGGAGTCCAAAACTGACACCCACACCGTTGAGACAGAGAACAGGCTGTGGCTTGAGCGGGGGTCGAACCCGCGACAGCTCGGTCCACAGTCGGGCGCCTTACCGACTGAGCCACCCAGGCGATGCAGTGACAGAAGCTCACACAGTCTTTATAGAAAGAGGTGAAGCAGGCTTGACTCACGCACAGACGAGCTGAGGCGCTCAGGAACACTTGGAGGAGGGATTCAGGCGAACTCGCGTTGTCGAAGACAGGCAGGAAGTCAGACACCAGGCGATTGGCACAACGAGAGCAGACTGGGTTCGCAACTGGAGACGGAAGCAGGGTCAGGTACCAGACGTGGGTCACAACGAGAGCGGGCTGGATTCGCAACAGGAGACGGAAGCAGGGTCAGATACCAGACTTGGGTCACAACGAGAGCGGGCTGGATTCGCAACAGGAGGCGGAAGCAGGGTCAGATACCAGACGTGGGTCACAACGAGAGCGGGCTGGATTCGCAACAGGAGACTTCAGCAGGATCGAAAGCCGGGGATTCAGACAGGCGGATGAATACAGGACAGAAGCTAGTCGATACCTTGGAGTCGAGCCGAGGGTCAGGCGTATGAGGCAGAGTCTGGGACGAAACTGGTCGGCAACGGGTGATCAATCCGGGAAACAAGTCTGGACCTTTCAGCATGAGTGCGACGACAGTCTGACGCTGGTTGAGTGTGGAGCTGGGGCTTTTGTAGCTGGCTTGATTACGGGTGATGAGGTGCAGGTGTGAGCGGCGGCACAGGTGAGGTGAGTCAGGACTGATTAAGGTGCAGCTGGGAGTGACAGGCTGTGGGAGAGGCTGAGGCTGCAGACCGAGATGTGACAGTAGGCTCTGTCAATAGATTTTAGCCTGTTAGCCACTCATCGTTAGCATCGTAAACTGAGCTGGTGAGGACATGCCGAGAAAGATAAATCCTCGCCCACAATCGGCTCTGCTCTGGCGATGCCAGACCTGCTTCAATTGAAATGGCTACCGCTGTGTGTTACAAGGGGGATGACCGTGGTATTAGTTACTTTCAGTTGAGCTGAGCTGTTTTTGGTTGTTGATATTTTATGTCAGGCGGCTTGTTGCTCTGTCAGAGGAGGCATGTTATTATGAGGCGACATGAGCTGGGGGCGGGATCTTGGAACACGGAGGGGAGGGGTGAGTGAAGGGGGGCAGGCTGTGTTTTTCAAATCTGTCTCAACGGTCAAACTGGTTTTCAGATCGTAGACCCTGGCTTTAAGTGGGTTGGTGTAGGGCCCCACATGGGCATCCCAAAAGAAGCTACATGGGCAAGAGATGGGCATCCCAGCTGGCCAGCACATATGGGCACTAGATGAGTCCCTAGTGGGCCATGACCTACTGTATGTGAAATGAGCTGCAAATTAAATTGTTTCAGGTAAAATAATGTTGTTATATACTGCTTTACAATGTTATGTATTATTGATGCTTATGATGTCATTAAAATGTTTTGATATTTAAAGTTTATTTATCCCACACTAGGGAAATTTACATAGATGCAGCAGCATTTAAAGAAAGAGAAATATATGGCTAATTGAAAGAAAATATTTATGGACTAAAAAAAGAAAACAAATAGTAACATTTAATGTAAGTTATTTACAGTATAGATACAATAGAACAAAAACAAAAATGTTTGATTTTACTAAAATATTGTTATTTAATGTGAGGTTAAAAAAACTGAATAAACTCAACCACAACAGTAGACTATCTACTCCTTTAAATCGCCACTGGATGTTTTTCTGTACAGTCTGTGCATGTGTGTGGTGGGAGTTGTGATGGAAATGTGAGAAGGGTAATCTCATAATTAATTCTGGAGTTGGTTACCCCTCAAGATGAAGAACAGCTCAAAACTCAAAGAGGACTTTTAAATTCTGCAAAACAGTGTTGAAGTACGTCCTCACTAACAAACAATACTATAGAATAAAAAATTTGAAGAACAAAGCATTGTGTAAACCTTAAAGTGTGTTCTTCTATCTTTTTTCCATGTAGGGATGTTTTTTGGCTACATGGCTATGGATGGCTAAATGTCCGTTAGCTAGTTTGCTATGTCTCAAATGAGTTTAACAGTAATGTCCTAACTTACCAATGTAGACTCACTAATTACATCAGAACTACGTAACTGTCTGACAACAGACCCACTTATCTAGAGTTTTTCTTCAAATATGTTTAACAACAATTTATTTTCAAAGAGTTATAAGCAATACTACATTACCCATAATCCCAATGTTTACCAGCGGGGTCTATGATAGGCTAAACTCTTTCTAAACAGCGAACAGTGTTTACGTTTCCGCTGGGAGGTGAGTGAGTCATCGTCACGAAGATTGGTATACATTTAATGTAACAGAGTATTTTTTTCTAATGCTATAAGCACACAGAACAACACATACTATAACAGCGCCATGCATGTGTTAGCAACATAGATATGATGTCATAACCCGAACGCTTTAACTTTGTGACAGTTCATGAGCAGCTGTGTTTGATTTTTGAGTGTGTATGTAAAGTGTTATTCTATGCTCACACCGCACGCTACTTGTTCTACTTCGGTGATCACTCTCCATGCAAAGTCAATGTACAGCTGCGATAGGGCAAGGCTAACCCTCCCGCGATGATGTGTTTGCTGCGACAAGACGATCACTTCACTTGTCGTGCAATGTCAAAGTTAAAAAAGTTGAACTTTTCAGAATTTTTTGTCAGACAATTCTCAAATCGAATTTTCTTTCAAAAGTAGTTTTTATTCCTAATTAAAATGCTTCATTTTAGTCTGTGTTAATAAGCCACTTTTAAATGCAGTCCAGGCTTTTGGAGAGAGTTTAAACAGCTGGTTAAAATATATTGCTGCAGTGTTGCGATGACGTAGCATAAGTACTGGCTAAATGTAGCGGCTTACGGTTAACCGTTAACTGCTACAGCCAATGGCTGACAGGGCAATCAACAGTAAATGGCCACTAGCCTCTCGCTTAACTACCTTAAGACTATTGTTTCACATTAAATTATACCACACAGATGGATCATTTAACACTTATATGTGACATAAACCTTGTCAAAGACAATCCCTAAGAAGTAAACTTCTGAGGAGAGCAGATTTCGCCATGTAAACCATTTCATTTTCATTGTGTTTTTTTGCTTTTTTGTTTGTGTAATTTATAATACTGTTTATTTATTTTATTTAAAAGCTCTTGACATTCTAATTACAGCTAAATACTGATTTAGTAATAATTGACTCTGAAGACCCCATGCTGTTTTGTGGCTTTTTCCCCACGATTGTTTTAATTACACAGAGTTTGGCACCATGATCATGAACAGAACTTCAGTGTCCGCAGAGTTTTTCTGAAAAACAGACTGAACTGCAACGCTGCGACGCACATTCAGGATCACACCACACCTCACACAAACCCACTTCAAGACATGAACTGCCCTTTAAATACATGACTATATGTATACTTTCTTAGACTGTGAAGCATTAAACGGCTGTTGTGTTTGGTATGAAGACTGAATTAAAACTAGAGAATTTGCATTTCCATGCAGGAAATGCGTTGAAATGCTGAGTGTGACTGCTGAAACTGTGAAATGAAATTGCTAAAAGTAATGCAAAGAAAGTTGAAAATGTGACATGAATAGTTGTAAGCAGTAGATCACGGCTGAAAATGTGTGAAATGTGCAACAAAAATGTTTGCAGAACATTATAGATACTGAAGCTCAAGTGTGCAGGTCACATGACCACACTCTAACTTCAAAGAAAAGTGCAAAAGTTGATGCAGCTTCAACAGTCATATCTCAGAAACTGCAGCAGATAGTAAAAAGTGCACTAAAACTGTTTGCAGTTGTGAAAGACAGCAGAAAATGAATGACTGTTTTGTAAAATGGTTAAATGTGTTGATATTTGTAGTTATACCTAATAAAGTGGCCAGTCAGTGTAATACGTCCAAAGTACGGTTGAGAGTGTTAAGACAAGTGTGATAACGCGATTGTAATGAAGAATCTGTACTAGATGGAAAGAAAAGTACATCTGTCTCAGCCTGGATTTGAAACCAGGTCTCTCGCTCCATAGTCCGCTGCTCTAATCTTTCAACCACAGGACTATTTGCTAAATCATGGAAATCACGGTATTTCTCCTGTGGTATAGAGCATTCTAATGACGCTCGGTACTTCCGGGTAAACGAATGCTCGCTGTGTCTAAACCAGAATAGATATCAGGAAAAGGATTTCACCGTGAGTGTCCCAAGAACCTGCTAAAATGTGTAATATAATTCTCATATCTGTACTGTTCAAAATGTTAACACAGTGATGAGTTAAAAACGCGCTTCAAACTGCAGCATTCGGCTGTCCGGGGCTTCGGTCTGAAGTCACGTGACATGCTGAACACACATAGATTTCCTCAAAAGTTGGTGTTGCTTAAAAAATCATATTTAAAAAACTATAGAAGCCAGCAAAAAGAAGATATGTAAAAATAGCTGAGAAGTCAGTGCAGCTTTTAAAGCACGAATGAAGTCTGTAGGTGGAAGCATGCCCAATCTGTGGAGCTTCAAAGTTGCTGAAATTTTCAGCAGACCTGTAGAAATGTCCCATTGATTTCAATGTAAAAATACATGTAGAAATTATTTTTTACTGTAAAAAGTATAACTGTTAAAGCTGTGAAAAATACAAGCGCCCTTCTCCTGAACATGCTGCATGTCAATTTTTTTCTATGAAAATCTGTGCAAATTTGAAGCCTGTGAAAGGTGCCAAATCTGAGGAATAAGAAGAAAAAGAAAAAGAAGAATAAATTTTAGGAAGAACAATATGTTGAAATGCTGACTCAGCATTTCAACATAAATACAACCTCTGATACTTCAGTCAGAAGGATGAGCAACATTTCTGTCTTCACAGTAAATGGACTTAAATCAATGTTCACTCACCAGCCGTCGAGTCCTGGAGGAAAAATCCAACAATAGTCAAAAACACCACAGTCTTCATTTTGACCAGTGTCTTCTTCAGCTTTGAGCCAATTTTCAGTCTTTCTGTTCCTGTCTGAACTGATCCAGTCTTGGTTTTGAGAAGAGGAAGGAAATGGAGGGGGGACTTCAGCCATCTCAGCCAACAGGAATTTAAGTTGACCAGTAACTGGGTAAATCTGAGCGAATAGGTTATAAGTGAAAGAAAGTGGAGGCACACATGTCTTGATTTGTTTTCTTCTGCTCACTGCATTTTATAGTCCAGTAAACATAATCCCAACATACAGTCGCATCAAACATGAACAATAATCATCGGGTGAAGATAGTTTAGTATTTAACATTTACCTTTTTAAGATCACCTCCAATAGCTCGGCGGCCACAGCACCGATTTCTCACAGTTAGGGGACATGTTGGAGAGCAGATTAAGTAGACTTTCACAGTGTTGATGAACTTTAAATAACCACTGATAATGACAGTAATAACGATACAATGATAATGGGGTCGCACAGAAGTGAATGTGATGGTGCCTATAGGCTGAGTAACCCTGAAATTCAACGTAACACAGCCCTGTGGGGGAGGGCTGATCCTGGAGAGCCACAAGCTCTCATGACAATGTGTCACACGTTTATAAAACATGTTTTAGACTGAGAAAAGAAATAATTTGATTCTAAAACCTAAAAAGATATTGTTCTGCTCAATAACTGGAGACCTGTATACTCAACAATGACTATAAACTGATTCTCTGATATTTGCTAAAAGAATTAAAGAAGTCTTAGACAAAAAAATAGATGAGACTCACGTTTTGTTACAAATAGACATATATCTAACAACATTTCTCAATTTCTACAAGGCCTTTGATACCATCAAAAAAAATTTTCACTGTTTAAAGAAATTGGGCTTTGGTGAGTGTTTTTTAAAACCTTGTATGCCAATGGTATCAGCTCAGTTAAGATGAAAAGTGACACAACCCAAAAATTTTATTTGAAATGTGGCATCTGCCAGGGATGCCCTAAAACCATAGAAGCACCAAAGACAATTTTAACAGCACAAACAAGCACAAATAAAGCAGACTATTGCTATCCAGGCAACCTGTATCTCATTTTTTTCCCACCTGTAACTTGTGAAAGTTCACTGGAACAGCAGTCAAACTCGTAACTTCAACCAGATCGATGTACTCTGAGTTACGCCTTGTGACGTCACATCAGTGCATAAACAATGTGGCAGCCTCCAAATAATGACAAATACTGTTAAGTATAAACTTCTGTTACCTTATGTGACGGTTCTCCCCCATGTTTCACCCAAATGAGCAAATTTATAAAGCATAAATCTTATAATGGGTGCCATGTTGTTGTTGTTTTTTTAAAACCGTAGTCATAATTAGTCTGGAATGCTTTTAGGTCAGAACTCAGAGATTTCAACTGGGAAATTTCCGAGTTACAGGTCGCCTGGAATGCAGCATATTTCCAGACTATTTTTCCGAAATTTTATGCGGGGGTCGGGGACCAGCTTCACACAGGTGTTTGTTCTGTGTCATAAATATGCACACTTTTCTAAAGGTGCGTTCACACCGAACACTACTTGTACTACCTCGGTGATCACTCTCCATTCAAAGTCAATGTACAGCCATGATGGGCGGGCTAACCCTCCCGCGATGCAACGGCCCCTGCATACAAGACGATCACTTCACTTTCCGAGTAATGTCAAAGTTAAAAAAAAGTTGATCTATTTAGGCGATGTCGCGTGTGGCTGTGCAGCACCAGTCAATCAGCGGTGTGTGTACGCGTGACGGTACCCGAGACAGTGTGATGGAGATTATTATAAGACATCCAGCTTCAGGCCCAGCAGGGTCCCCTGTCTGTCACCAATACACACTGCCTGTCAATGTCCTCACACCTCCTTCACCAGAAACCCATCACCTTTTGCTTGCAGACACCCCACCATACATCCTGCCAGACCTCTCCTTTTGTTCCCCCACACCAAGCCACCTTTTGTTTTCCCCCTCAGACTGACCCCAAACACCCATCAGTGACATCTCCATGTTAATTGTATTTCCTCATCTGCTTACCATGCCTGCCTGTTTAGCGTGTTTTCCCTGTCTAGACGAAAGTCCCACCTGAGTCTTTTTTGTGTATTTGCCCATTACTTAGGGGTCCTTGGTCTTAATACGGGGTCCTTTGGCATACGAATCACTCATGCGTCAACTGGCCTTTCCTGTGCACTGGAAATAAAAACTCTTGTCTGCCGGCAGAAGTCTCTATTTCATTTTTCACCAGAAACAGGAAAAACTTCCACGACAACAGGCAGTTATTCATCCGGACTACAGGGCGGATGAGTTCTGTCTAGGTGGAACTAATGTCAGTGAGGACATTAGTTCCACCTAGACGGATCGCAGTAAACTCACAGATAATACTGCTGCATCATCAGCTGCAGTGTTTAGTGTTTTTTCAGAGAGTGAAAAGGATACAGCTGGAATAATGTACGCTAATACATCCTATAATTATATATATGATATGATCGCGGTGAAACTCGAGCAGACGTGACGTCACCGAGTGACAGCCAACGGCAGCGGTTACATTTTGGATGCGCTGCACTACATCAGTGGGTGACGCGACTTTGGTAGCTGGGTCACTTGTGGTATGAACGCAGCATAAAAGATGACATCACTGACTGCAGGCTATTGGTCAGACAATGTCTTCATCAATGAGTCATGAGCGCGACGACCTAGCATGCTAGTGGAAGCTACCGTTAGCTTACCCTCATATGTCTTTTCTGGATTGCTCTCGCCCTCGACTTCATTCTGTTGTATAGCTTCCAAAACTCTCCTGTGCCTCTCAAGGGATATTTCTTCTTGCCACCTGCAGCCTTCTTCTGCTTTCCTTTTTTACTCAGTTTGTGACAAAAAGCCACAGATTGTTGTGCTGCTCAAAATGATGTCACTGCAGAGCCGCTGCATGTTGTTGGGCAGGCGACTGGGGCTAATGGAAAAGCAGCACGAGGCCAATAAAGTAGAGTAGGGCTAATGGAAAAGGGACAATAGAGACTGAGGAGGACCAGGTGAGTGAGGCTGAGATCTTCTCCTTCTCTCCTCTGATGATGATGAGGAGACAGGTGAGGTCATTTTTCCAGCCCTGTCTCCTGATGACCTCCTCAGACAACTGGAAGATCTCCATCAGTTGAGAACTTACCAGGACGACACGGTCTATGATTTATCAGTTTTGTGTCAGAGGATGAGGAGTCTGACGGGAGTGAAGGTGAGATCCTGTCTCAGATCTCTACTCATGGTGAGGATGAGGATGACAGTGAGGTCAGTGATGAGGACTTTGAGGATGATGAAGGTGAGGTGAGTGAAGGACAGCTAATCATCCTGCCTCTGTCCAAAGACGAGGATGACTCAGCTGGGATGTCAGCCCTGTCGACTCTGACTACAACAGCCTGTCTGATGAGGATGAAGAGGACTCTGAAGATGATGAAGACAATGGAACATCTCAACCATCTGTGACAGACTGGCTCCATGTCTTCATCCTCACCTGCTGCTGGAGGTGGAGCCACCTCTCTTTTTGGTATTGAGCTACTGTTTCTCGGACCTTCAGACAAGAAGCAGGGTTCATTTCTTCTTCAAATCTTTGTTCCAAACTGACTTTCAGATGGTTTGTTTATCTGCTTTCTTTCCCAATTAGGTATTTGTATCTGGAGGTGACAGATGTGTGGTTATAATGACACTAACAAGTCTTTGAGTCTTTAAATATTTTATTAAGGGATCCAGGGAGTCCAGACTAGAGAGGAGTCCAGCTTTGTGTAGACCATGAAGTCCACCAGAGGACCATGATCCAGCTTTGTGCTCAAGAACAGCAGTGAAATCCTCAAACCAGGGTATGACTTTGACTGAAAATACAGCTTCAGAGTTTGTGTTGATCATTGTATGGACTCTTTATTCTCTCCTGTAGGATGTGGAGCAGCTCCTTGACAATGAGACTAAAACTTCTGCCTCCATCCAGATGGGAGGGTCGTAGTTTCTTGCTGGTTGATGTGTTGATGTGTAGATGCAGTTGATGCAGACGCTTCGCCGACACGGACTTGTTTGTATCAAGCAAGTGTCTGAATCAGGCGCGCCGGACTGCCTGGAGGTTCTCCTCCGAATGAAAAACCTCCCGAGCAGTGAAAACGGACATGCATTTATACCTTGACACATTCTCTGAAGTATACAGAAAAAATGGACTTTCAGCAGACCAGAACATCTGAGATGAATTACCAGTGTTGACACTGGGAGCCTGAAGTGACGGCCTTTAACCTCTGGCACAGGGTTCATCAGGTTTAAGCTTTCAGCTGTTTACCTTAGCACAGGAGTCTGGTTTTTGTTAAGGAAAAACAAGTGAAGAATGTTCTTTACTGAGCATGTTGGGCATAACATCCTAAGTGACACTAGGCCTCAGACACGGCAGTCGCCAACCATGGGACAACTTTTTAGGACTTTGACCACCAGTGTTTAACTCTACAGACCACCTCTGGAAAATACTAGAGCTGGGGGTCAAGTCAATAGTCTATCTGTCCTCAGTTCTTGCCTGAGCAGGAGTTTCTCATCAGCCATTTTAAGGACTGTGCCATGGATGTGTTTGAAAAGTCCTTTTCTGTAAGAAACCTTTGTAACTGAGAAATGACCCGGAAGCTTTTCAGCGTTGGGCATGATAAGGACCATTCAAATTCTCCAAAGGAAAGGAGGGTTGTTGTTTCCTTTATCATCTCCTTTAGCTTAGGAAACACTGGACCATCCTTTAAGAAAGGAAATGGGATAGAAACAACCCATAATGCCTTGTGGCAGGTGATGTTTGTAAAATTGGCACTGGATCCTGCCGACCAGTGCTCTCATCATTTCCAAAGAATAAAGTCAGGCGGTCATTTCAAAAGAAATGTTATGAGAACAATGCATGGCTAAAGTCTTGATGCAATGTTTTGTTTCAGCTGCCATCTTTTTATGAATGAGGAAAAAAACAAAAGCCACAAAACCTGGAAAACAGAAGGAGTGAATCGATGGAGAAAGGGTCTGGAGGGAATTAAAGAGCACAGTGCCTCAGAATCACATATAGTATGTGCTATGAAGTAAAGCAACTTTAAGAGGAGATCACTGGAGGCAGGTTTGAAAAGGTTGACCACACATTACAAGCTGCTAAAGACACAGAAAGAGAAAACAGAGAGAAATCCTCTCCCGCTTACCAGACATCACTTTACCTGGAAAGACAACCACATCTTTTTAGAAGGGATGTGAGACCCTGTCGAGCCAAAATCATCAAATCAATTTTCTAGAGTTGGAGCTGTTTGGTAAATATGACAGTGTAGTTAAATTACACCTGGAAGCAATAAGAGAAAAGCAGGGACCTCTTAAAAGACTTCTTGCCCCCTCCTCTCCAACAGAGCTTGTTTATATTTTCAAAGCTTTGGCCACATCAGTCAAACGAGTAATCCAAAAAGAAATGCAAGAGAGTGAAACCTTTTCAGTTCTCACAGATGAAACCACAGATGCTG
Organism: Scarus forsteni; assembly: GCA_036419115.1. Taxonomy (NCBI): domain Eukaryota; kingdom Metazoa; phylum Chordata; class Actinopteri; order Labriformes; family Labridae; genus Scarus; species Scarus forsteni. The sequence continues at coordinate 289,657 of JAZDUH010000070.1, forward strand.
CACACACTGAACAGGTTTCTTTAGTTATCAGGTGGGTAACACCCAAATCAAGGAGTGCTTTCTTCAGGTGAGTAATTTTCATAATACAGGTGGAGATGCTCTTAAAAAGGTAGTGATAGATCCACTGGGAGGAAATGATCTGAAGTTGGAAAACATCAGAGGTCAAGGGTATGATGGTGCTGCAAAACATGAGCCGACGATTAAGAGTCTTCAGTCAAGAATCCTAAAAAGAAATCCAAAGGCCTTGTATGTGCTCGGTCAGGCACATTGCCTTAATCTGGTGTTGGTTGAAAGTGCAAAGTCAAACATCTGTTTGCCAGCTTTTGTACCTTCTACTTTTGTGGCCAACTCATCCAAACAACAATCTGCATTTGTTGAAATGCAAAAGACAGTGTACCCTGATCAGCCCACTGGAACTGCAGAAGCTGTCAGACACAGTGGGCCTGCAGAGAAATTGTCCTCTGTACTTTGAGGAATGTCTTCCCAGCTGTCATGCAGTTTCTTGAGGAAATGACACAGCAAGACCCACCAGACCCTTCAACAGGTGATGCTGTGATTGTTCTCCAGAGCATTAACTTTGAATTCCTCCTGTGTCCAAAGATCACCTGTCCAATCTTCCAAGTGACTGCAATGGCCTCTGATGCTTCGCAGCAGAAAGACATAGACCTGACTCAAGCATACAAAGTTGTTGATGAACTTTTACAGAGACTGGCCCAAAGCAGAACAGAGATGGAGTTTGAGAACATGTTTAAACAAGAGGGGTGTAATGAAATGGTCAACTCATGAAATGATACGAAATAGGAGACGGGGCTCACCATACCAAATACTCATGATACAATATAAAGATTATAGAAAATCCCCAGCAACAAAGTGTTGTGCAAAAATCTTTTTTTTTGTCTTCCTGATGCAGACATAAAAAAAATATTGCTGCATCAGTACCAAATAAATGCTCTTTGAAAAAAAAACAAAATTGTAGTTTTTTCCCCTTTATTTAGACTACAGTGCAAATACAAACATAAAATCTCAATAAAAAGTGCTTTGTTGTTGGAACAATCAGGATAAGTACGTTCTTGAATGAAAAGGAAAACAAATAGCAGTCCTCAGAGCTGCAGTTTAGACCTATAAATGTCCGAACTGTGAACTATAATATTGAGCCTATAACAGTGCATATACTTCTGATCTTCAAGTATGATCAAATTCTGTCAACTCAACAGTAGATGCAAAAATCAAATATTGTTTTTTATGCAGACTTACACAAACATACAGTTGCTTCCTGTCTCCTGTTCAAAGTAGTTGGTAGTTGTAGTCGCCGCAGTATACGGTGAACTGTAGGCGTCATATTTTGCACACGGTTGTTGTTTCGTCCGCAATCTTCTCAGCGTTCTCTCGTCTTTGACATGGGAGGCCAAAATAGGTCCACACAACCCATTTATTTGACAAAGGAGCTAATTCCTCCGCTTGGTCTTCCTCCATATTGAAGCGGGTGTTTTGCTACTGTAGGCAATGAGGAAAAAAAAATCACCTTTATGCTTTTTTTATTTCAAGGCCCTGAATTTTATTCCATCATTTTTTATTTTGCGTAAACAGGCTACGGAAAAGGCTGCATCATTGGGCCTGGACCCCCAGCAGAGATTCCTGGTCAAGCTGGGAGGAGAAAATTCCATCAAAGTGCAAAGTCACTGTCACATAGCTACTGCTGGCCATACTCTTCCTACTGCAGTGACCATTTGTTTAAAAAAAATGTAAAAAAAAAAAAAAAAAAAAACCATCAAACTAAAATTTAATCCCAACTTAAGGATAACTGACGCACCGTGGGGATGTGAGTTACGCAGCCAAAAGAAGTCCAATGTTCAAGAGTTCTGCGGATTCCAATGGTTTATTTTTTGGCCAACGAGCAAACAAAATTCGTAGTGTTTTGAATGTGACATACACTCTCTGTCCAGGAAGGTTAGATGACACGTCTGTGAGAACTTGTTTTATGAAGCAATGACTATTGTTAACAGCCGTCCCTTAACCGTTGACCTAATCAATGATCCAACCAGTCTAGAGCCTTTAGCTCCTAACTATCTCATCTTAATGAAATCAAAGCTGGCTTTACCTCCCCCTGGAAACTTCATAAGTGAGGACAAGTATG